>CP137684.1:27015174-27112645 GCA_037976565.1 Mesocentrotus franciscanus
AGAAAGCTTTGGTAGTTTGGATCCATCCAAGATTCTTCCCTAGCTCTGACACCATAGAAGTTCAATTTGTGCAAGAGCCGTTGATGCCCTGCAACCTTGTTGAATGCTTTCGAAAAATCCATGATTATGGCATCCGTTTGACGTCCTTCGTCCAAGTTCTTGTGCAGGTCGCTTGTGAATCCTAATAACTGTTGTTCACATGACATGTTCATGATGTCTTTACGACTTTAGAACAGTACAGCTTACACAATGCAATAATACAGAATGCAACTCTGATGTACGTAGACTCTATAGTCTTGGGTACAATTAAGTACAACTATACTATTAACTATAGTACTATACAAATACAATAAGTCGTCAAGTGGGATCGAATTAATTTGTACTTTATAAAGTTTATGCCTTGTGAAGTTATGGTAATAAGTATACCATGGCGCTAATGTACCGCCTATAAAGTATGTTTACCAAATTAGTATAGTCTAATTCAACTAATTATACATACGCATGCATTTAGTTAAAGAAATTGATGTAATTTTTAGTTAAATCAGTACTAGTAGTACTACTAGTTAATAGTAGATCTAGACCCTCGTACTCACCCGGCAAAAATCCAGACACTTCACGTCTTAGTTCAGAATCACAGCAGTGATAATGAGTAGGGTAGGGCAGCAGCACAGCAAATTAATCGCAGGGCTTTGCACATGCACACTTGGGTGAGTGGGTCAACATACAGCATGCATGCCGCGCTCGATTCAGGTCAGTCATATTGTAAACAAAGCTCGGTGAGTTAAAACGTAACAGCTGATTTAATTGAGAGCGCGCGCTTCAAATGGCCGATGTCACCTGACCTGCCCAAGAGTGAAGATTACATCCGATAGGTCAAAAGTTTTATCGTGTTTATTCAACTTTGCCAATTTAAATACATACTCTTGAATTTTACTATTTTCCAAAAGCATATTTACGAAAATGATTTATCTATGGTACCATGTACATTATGTAGTACAAATATAATTAATTTTTAACATAGATATAATAAAAGGAGTATAATTGTTAGGCACTGTACATAGTCGTTATCTAGTCTTAGATGTGCCGCTTGCAGTTAAAAATCTATCATCTACTTCCACTCCAATCACGCATGCATAGCAAGCTGTGCTGGCTGTGTGTGTGTGGTGTGTGTATGTGTATGTGTACCCGGCGTGTGTGTATTGCCCGCAACTAAAATATAGCTACGTTTATCACCACTGCAAGTCGGGGCTGCTAAGCTGCTAGCTGTTCTGTACGGCCGAGGCCTTGCAAGCGAATGCCGGTGGTTGGCGTTGAATGATTCATTTGGCCGAGCTAGCGAGACGTACAGCGCGTTTTACTTGCAGTGTGCATAGCGCATGCATACGCCAGACACCGAACGCGAGGCCAGCTAGCTAGCTAGCGCTACAGTGTAGCCCATCCATGATCCAGAGCGCAATGCAGGCGCGCCGCCGCCGCGCTGTATATACGTACGGTGTACTAGATGCGGGTATACGGTATATACGCTGTGCTAGTTGAAAAGTATGTGTGTATAATGATGCGGTGCTGCTTGATTGAGATTAATTGATAATAGTACACCCCAAAATGATAGATTGTCAGCACCCTTTGGGAGACATTCTCGTCGCAAGTGATCACACCAACGTTCTGTAAGATTCCCAAGCACAATCGCCGTCAAATTCAGGGACAGAATCGTTTGAAAACAAGGTGGAATCCCTAATCAGTCAGCATGCCAAAGAGAGAAGAAGCTGAGCCCGGCGGCTCGGCTGCCGTGTCTATTGAAGACATAAGGAGCTGGTGGAAGGTTCCGGCCATAGCACACTTCTGTTCGCTTTTCAGATCGACTTTTGCCCTACCAGACTATGAAATAGAGGTGAGAATAACTATTACAGTTTGAGGTTTTATTTCAGACAGAGTCAAACTCGAGTCTAAGTTAATCAACTTTGCTTTAGGACAAATTAATTAATCATGCCATGGATTTGGAATCACTGTCCCATTGACATGTTCAATGAATCAATGTTGATATTAGTTACTTATTATATTACCAATCTGTCTCAATGTCTTCTAAAGACGATCAATGTCATCATATTCATGGTCATGTTGTTGATTGTTGATAAAATCTAGATTCAGATACTGGGTGAGAAATGCAAAGACAAATTAATATTTCATACATTACAAGAGTACAACTAGTAGTAGTAGTACAAGTACAACAGACGTTTTGTTGCCTTTTTAAATGATTAGACTTGGAGTTTAGACCAGGCTGGGGCTATATTCTCAAGATTCCTTTCAAATGTCATTTTTGTTGTGACATGTCGAGTACCAAAAGTAACAACAAGATAGACCTGGAAGCTCTGCTGCTGCCTCAGCATTCTTCCAGTATTTGCGGTACAAGTCATCAGGTAAAGATAAATGAGAAAAAAAACTGAAATTGTGCAGAATTTGACAGACTTGTAGTTATTGTATTACCTTTACCTTTACCGCAAATACTGGAAGAATGCTGAGACAGCAGTCGAGCTTCCAGGTCTATCTTCTTGTACTCAATCTCTTAATCATTCTCATTATATACAAGACGGAGGCAGAGGAGCAAGAGGTAGCATCTTGACTGCACAATGTACAATGTCCCAGGAGCAAAAAAATCAATACGAGTATTGAGAGACATAAAATTGGTTTTTGTTTTATTGTTTTTAGCTCAGATTTCTCTTTTAACTTTACATGAAAGCAGCCAGCTTGGCACAGACTTGGTACTTGGTAGGTGATCCTCCAATTTTAAGTGGAGATGGTTGTGGTAGAGGGTGAATTAAGGGGAGAATGAAAGGCTTTGAGAAGGGCTGCCTTCTTTACCTGAGAGTCTGGAAAAATGCTGTGTTCTCACTTCTCAGCAGTCAGGCTTTCAGTTCCAGTCCGTTATTTACTCCTTCTCATAGCCTTAAATCTAGTTGCATCTGGTTGATGAACTATTGTAGGTTGCAAGTAACCTCTTTTAAGCTTTGATCGTGCGAGGGAAAAAGGAGTATTTACATACTGTACGCCTCTGACTTGGCTGCAGGAACAACAAATTGAGTTGAATGTCTGCGTCAGTTTCTGCCAGGCTTGGGTTGGATATACATTAGGATGCAGTTATGATAGACTATATAAAACAGAGTTAGCTGACCATTGATCATTTTGTACAAACAGTTTAGATGGTGCATATCATGTCGTTCTTGAAGAGTGCCCCATTTAAGGGAGTGCAGAATGTGAGTGAGTTTCCCTTCCGGAAATATTTTGACAAAACGAGCAGCTTGTTTTTGTACTCATTAGATGGAACAAATGTTTCTAGTCGTAGCCTTACAATGGTCAAGTAAAGCCTCATTTTCACTGGCCAGGACAATGGTGGAAATTTTGTCTCAAGAATCTTAGAACCCCCATTGCCTTTGTTAGAAAATGCTGTGGCAAGGTCTTGTTCAAATTTTAATTTGTAATGAAATTTGATAATGTGAAAGATTTCAGAAATAACTGCTGCGTTTTAACTTTTAGATGCTTGATCTAGTACACTGCCACATGTACGTGTAGTCTTCGTCTCATTTATATGATTAAGAAATGTCAGGTTTTTTCTTTATTAAATAGTTAATTACAGTGTCATATTGAAACCAATAATCTTAAAGTTAGAAAACTAGATGTTTATATGTATAAACTATAAAGTTGTTTATGAACTCGTTTATTCTTTGTTTTGTATTGCAGGATCTAGAGGAAGCCCTTTTCCTCGATGCTGGTCAAGAAACGGGCCCATTTCTTCCAGACCTGTTGGTGGCGCTGTTGAAAGGATGCTTCACCCGTAAAGACATTACGTGAGTGAGCACTAGGACAACAGTGCACGAATCTTGTACAAATAGCTTGGGCCAAATAACAAAAATTAAGTGTTTCTCATCCCCGCCATCCTCCTTTAAAAAAAATACTATTTACTATTCAGAAAAAAAAAGAAAAAAAGAAGAAGAAAAAAAGGCCTGTGATATATATTTTGTTTAAATAGCTTCTAAAGTGATACAAATCATTTGTTTTGTCATAATTGTAGTAAAATCAGTATACTCACATAGCACAATATTTGTGAATAAATAGGCTTGGCCAGCTACACATCATTAGCAGGGCAGCCATCTTGGAAAAAAGTTGCAAAAAATTGCAAAATAGTAAATAGTAATGCCCTGCCTCCACCTTTTTTTTAAAAGTCTGGACAAGAAACACATTATTTTTGTTATTTGGCCTTAACAACATTAATTAAATGATTCTTGTCTCGCAGACTCTCCCTTTTGGAAAAACCTTTATAACAAAACGAGTCCTTTTTTTTATACTCACTCAATGGAATGATAGAACAAATGTTTCTAGTCATAAAGGGGTCCCAAGCTGCAACTGCATTACAGGGGTACAGTATATCTAAATGATGCCGCTCTGCAAGTCCAAGAAAATACCGAATTACTGTTTCTGTTTGATCTTGTTATAGTATCTATGCCATGTATCTACACTGTATGTATATTATGTTATATAAAGTTGTATGAAAAATGTGAACAAAGCTAATTTCCATTTGGACAATTTGAAAATATAAAAAAAAGGAAGAAAAAAAAAAGAGAGAGAGGAACATTTTCTCTATACATAATTTAAAAACTGTAACATGTATATAGATGTATGGATAATAGTAACTAAAACAGATTAAAACTTGGAATAAAGATCCATTAGAGTTTCGATTTACTATATTTGGCTTCAATTTACTTTGTCAGATAGTCGAGTACCTGTGTGTAGATAAGTTTAGTGTACCGTAGACCCTGCAGTGTGCGTGTACATGTATATAGCCAATCAAAGTGCGACTACATGAAGGCCAAAGAATAGATTCAAAGAATAAAAGTCTAAAAATGAAAAAGGTTCATACAAAGATATTACTTGTTATAAAGTTATACATGTAAATTTTTCCCCATATATGGCACATTTTTAAAGATTAGAGTAATGTTTCTTCAAGATTGGCAATTGTTTCCAGTAGAAATGATGTTCTCTAAAGCAAAGATTCTGGACATGGCACAGGGCTATAGGGTATCATACAGGGACACAGAGACTACAGTGTTGAAGTGTTCCAGATATGTCTTGTTTCATCTATGTTGTTAACAGGTTGCAAATGGCTAACGTTAATTTAAAGGGACTTGGTAACATTGTTAAGATGAGAAAAATTGTGCTAAGGTAGTGACTTCAATGCTAGATGTACAATTAAAGATAATCTGAAAGTTTGAGTGAAAACAGACCATTATTAATGATAAAAATTGGGGGAAAAAGATCTGATCGATTCCTTAATTCTCCCAACTATATTGTTGTAATTTAATTAAAATTTAGGTGAATGTTAATTGTCATAAGGCAATGAATTGGCTCTATACCATTACAAACATTTGAGTGTTGAAATATTTTTAAAAGCCTGTTTTCTGTCTTATTTTCATGGAAAAAACGGTTGGGAAAATTCAAAAATGGTTGGGAGGATTTACTGTTAGAGGGTGTCGCAGTGACGTCTTCAAAGAAAATCATGAATATTTGTGGTTTGAGAATTTTTCAGGATTCTTTGCAGGTTAGAGGGTTAGTACAGTAGAAGGAATATAATAAGTAACATATACAAAAATAACACAGTTTTTTCATCAACCTTCAACAATGTTACCGGTTCACTTTAACACTTTAACAGTTTTGGTTAACTTGTTGACTTTTATCACAACTACATGTACAGTGCACATGTATCTGTGTGGCAGTCTCAGGTTCCTATCCACTGATTATAAAGAGTTTAAAATCCCTTGAATTTTCTTGAGATGACAAAGTCATGAACTCATGATTGAGTTTGCCAATTCTGTTTCTTCTTCTAGTAATCATCAAAGGGCTATGCAGCCTATTACAAAGATGAACTACATGTGAAGGTTGCAAGTGGTGTTAGGGAGATAAATAAGGTTGACTTGGATAACAATGGACATTAGATGCCTCTGGGCCCTGTTTCACAAAACTTGATATCAATAACAAGTTACAAGCTACTGTTATAAGCTACTGAAATCATGGCATCTGATTGGCTGAGAGCAAATTTGTCATAGAAATTTAGCATTTGTTATAGATAACAAGTTTTATGAAACGGGCCCCTGGATTAGTCCCTGGAAGTATCTATGAACTGACTCAGAGGGTAGTTTCATAATAACAATAATAATATATGAGATTTGTAAGGCGGGCAATCCACTTGAAATTAAATGCTCAAGGCGCACTTGTAAACCTCCCCAAAAAAGCATCTGCAATATAGACAAAGGAACAGAAATAAGAATTGTCTAGATAGACGGCGCTATATAAATGCCTATTATTATCGTAATATTGGGCTTAGGAAGAACAAGAAATCCGGAGTGCTAATCATATGCCAATAATATACAAATATATTTTGTTTAATGTTTGCTCTTAATTTTCATCAGCAGATCAGGGAACCATCATCAGTGTCTCCAACTCTTCATGAAACGACAGTGGGAGTTGGTGGAGGGGCGAGTGAATCCGCTGAATCTTGAGGATGCTACCTTCAAGGGATTGCCAACTCTGATCAAAGTAGAGATTCTTCATTCTTTGTGCGATTTCAGGCTCGATGCTGCAGATGTTACACTGTTGAAGGTAAATAGAAATAATGATAACAATGGTGATGATGAAGTTGATGACGATTATGATGATGGTGCTGATCGTGATGATGGTGCTGATGATGAGGAGGAGGAGGAGGAGGTGGGTGATAATGAGGATGAGGGTGAGGAGGAGGAGGAGGAGGAGGATGGTGATAGTTATGCTGACAATGTTGTTGATGATGAGGATGATGATGATGATGATGATGATGATGATGATGATGATGGGAAAAATTGGGAATGGGGAGGATGAAGATAATGATGATAAGGAGGAGGGGAATTGGGATGATGGTGATGAGATGAGGGAGGAACCAAGGATTATGATGGTGATGATGATGAGGAAGAGAAGGAGGAGGCTGGCTGGTGATGATAGAGATAATTATGATGCTGATGATGGTGAATTGATGATTATGATGATGATGTTGGTGAGGATGAGGGTGATGATAATTATGATAATACCTACAGTGTATCTTGAATAGAACAAGGAGGATGAAAATGTTGACGATGATGATTATTAGGCTAAGGAGGATGATGATAGCGGTGAGGAGGATGGGTATGAGGAGGATAAGCATAATGATGATGATGGTGATATGATATTAATGATGATGATTATGATGAAGAAGAGGAGGAGGAGGATGATAATAATTATTATGACCCAATTTCAGGTCACTATTTTTCCAGAAATACTCCTACTTTTAGGGTTTAAAAAAAAATCATAGTCTAAATTTCTTCCTCTTTACCTTTGCATTGCTATCGTCTAGGAATATCATGGAGAGCAGCTGCGCGTAGAACCCCTGGGAGTGGACTCTAAAGGGGCCAAATACTGGTATTTCTACAGCACGAGATTGTACAAGGAAGACCCCACCCAAAGTGTGGAGGAAAAAGAAGCCAAACGCAAGAAGATGTAAGTAATGATAGACATTAACATGCATATGCAGTTAACATTTTAATTGTTCATACCCTTACCAAGTTTTGTAAATTTTTAGTATGTGAAAATTTATTTGTCCCCATTTACGTTTCTTGAGAATGTGACATATAATCTTACATCTATAAGTATTCAACAAAGGCCCTAATTTAATCAGTCCACCTTTGATTCTTGAGTTACGAAAAACACAAAAACATCAAATTTACAAGGTGTATGAATAATTTATTCGTTAACTGTATACCAATTGACTTATATTTTATGCAGCGTGTCTCGCAGGTATGATTTTTTCTTCTTCTGTTTTACACCTCATAACTTGAGTAACATTTGCAGTTTTAGAGAGATAATTCATGTACCGTAGTTTTCTTTTTACGTTGGTGTACGAAAAACAAGCGCACAGTGGAGTGATTGCTGGCGCTGGGGCCGCTGGGCGTGGTACTCTATGGGTATACTAATGGTTAAAGATACTTTCTATTTGTGGTATAAAAAGAAATTGAAATAGATATGATAAAACCTTTCAACTAGTCCCACTCTTAAAGAAATACACATCACAGTGACAAAATCTGATGTTCTGTCGATGATTGCCAATGAAATTTTAAACCGGCTGGTAACGATGGCTAGCATCCCGTCAGATGCAGCCAATATTCATGTTGTATTATGCTCTTTGAATAGGGAGATTCCTTGAAAGTGATTCGGTAAGATTGCCTCAGATTCTAAAACAAAATCCTGGATTTAGCTGATGCTGCAATCATAATTATAAACCTTTGGGTCAGTCAAGAATCCCATGACTTTTACAAGCCGATCGCCTGTCTGATTATCAAGATATTTATGATTGAAATCAAAATTTCATTTTTCGTTTTTATTACACTACAGTCTTTTGGGGAAAATGAGTACCGGTATGGTAAAACCGGTCACTCAAAGATTTTTACTTTTTTGAGGCACTTGATGATCATTTTGAAGCGCAGTTTTTTTAGGGCTTCAATATTACACCATATCACAGACACTGATAACAGGTAGGGCCATGCATCTCATATTTATCATAGTTAAACGATGCCTTTAATATATTTTTTTGTTTTCAGGGAAAAGGAGAAAATAAAGAAGAAGAAAGAGAAAGAAGTGGCTCGTAAAAAGAGACTCCAGGAAACCGTAAAGGCCAGGAAGGCCTTGGAGAAACGGCTCGCCAAGAGGAAACCATCTAAAGCAAAGAAACTTATGAAGCCACTGAAAAGTGATAAGTAAGTATAGGACTGCTGCTGTGTTTCCCCCTATTTTATGTTCTCTTTCCATCTCTTCTCATCATTGGGAGGCGCGATAGCTCAGTTGGTAGAGCAGTGGTCTCGTAATCTGGCGACCCGGGTCGAAACCAGGTCGATGCGCTAGTGCCCTTTGGTAAGGCATTAATCCTCAGTACCGGGTCCCTTGGAGAGGCCCTAAAGTCGTCGGTCCTCTGGTTGCTTACTAACAAGCTTTTATGCTTCCTTAGCAGTCAGGTAAAATAACCACCACTAAACCACTCCTCATCTCTTCTCATTCCCTCTCCTCCTATTATTTCTCTTGTTGTAATTGCTACTTTTCTCTTTTTTATGCCTCCGCTACAACGTAGCCGGAGGCATTATGTTTTCTGGTTGTCCGTCCGTCCGTACGTGACGCACGCGTGCACGCACGCACGCGCGTCCGCACGCATCCCGCTCGTGATCGCGTTATCTCAAGAACCAATTGATGGATTACCGCCAAACTCAGGTCATGTATGTATCTTGCAGAGCTAATGAACTGATTAGATTTTGGGGTCACGAGGTCCAAGGTCAAAGGTCACAAGGCTCATTATGTATGCAAAAATAGCTCGTGATCGCGTTATCTCAAGAACCGATTGATGGATTACCGCCAAACTTGGGTCATGTATGTATCTTGCAGAGCTAATGAACTGATTAGATTTTGGGGTCACGAGGTCAAAGGTCAAAGGTCACAGGGCTCATTATGTATGCAAAAATAGCTCGTGATCGTGTTATCTCAAGAACCGATTGATGGATTACCGCCAAACTTGGGTTATGTATGTATCTTGCAGAGCTAATGAACTGATTAGATTTTGGGGTCACGAGGTCAAAGGTCACAGGGCTCATTATGTATGCAAAATAGCTTGTGATCACATTATCTCAAGAACCGATTGATGGATTACCGCCAAACTTGGGTCATGTATGTATCTTGCAGAGCCAATGAACTGATTAGATTTGGGGTCACGAGGTCAAAGGTCACAGGGCTCATTATGTATCCTAAAATAGCTCGTGATCGCGTTATCATTAGAACCAACAGATGGATTACAATCAAACTTGAATTTTAAAAATTGCTTCCATTTTGGTTTGTAAAATTGTTCTATGGCGGAGGCATCATCGACTGCGCGCAGTTGAAGTTCCATCTAGTTTTCTTCCATTTTGCTATTCACTTTTATATGTATATGTTTATTGTCTTAACCCATTAGCAACTAGATTTTGTAAAAATGGCCTATTACTCACTGGAAGATGTTGCAATATTGCTCTCATTTTTACATTGTTCTGAACAACATAAAACACGCGCTACTTTTCTATGCAGAATCCTACTGTAGACATCGTAAGGATTACGCACGTATAACATTATCACGGTAGACCCCATACAAAGATATTACAGCGCGTTGAAAACGGTCGGGCGGTCCAGTGAGTAAAAGGAGGGGCGGTTTCTGGTGGTTTAGTTGCTAAAGGGTTAATATCGTCTGTTGAGAGCCAGTAGGGCATCAAGGGAGCTGGTCATAAGTTTTTCCATTTGCTGTAGACTTAGTTGACATACCCTTCATGGGTGTACAAATCTCGCACACAGCGAACCTGTAGTCCAATCAAGAAATACCCCCTAGTCTCTCAGAGAGTCTTCGGACGAGAGAAATGTAAGATAATGACTTTTCCATATGGGGCGATTGGTGGAAAATATAGAGCGTTACATAAGGCTCGTTGGTCATAAAACTGAAGGCTAATCCTGGTGATTGTGAAAGGATAAAAGTAAGTACCTTATAGAGTACACCTTGTAATATCAATTGAAGTAAGAATTTCAGACTTGGTCATAGTGTATTTATTACTGTAGCAAGGTATTTTGAAGGGATTTGGGTAGGTAGGTCAAAGTAGGTCAACGGGGGGAAGGTCACTTAAGTTTATTTTTTGTAATCTCCTATTTTGATCTTGTGTCCTCATATTGTCACTAAAATTTGTTGTAATTGAATCGAATCTGATGCTATAGTTAAATTTCCCTTCTTGGTAGCATATTGAAAATTGCAGTGAATAGACAAATAAACGCAAAAGGCGCAATTGTCAGGGATGTCAATGAACTAAAAGTTTGTAATTGACTCATCTGAATTAAAATTTAGGTTAATTATAGACCTAATCATGATAGCACATGTATTTTCCAGCTCCATTTCCTAACAGTGTGGTCTTACCTCTCTGTGAAAACAATTATGATGTTAAAAAATAATCAATTTTGCATTCCGGTGGCGTCTTTTTATGTCACTATATCACTACCAAAGTAAAATTTATCTTAACGCTTGTGACTTTTTCTTAAAATAAGTTGACTACATATGACTCTTCTTTCATGCTCATGCTGAGAATCTCCCTATGTTTTTTTTTCTTTTTCTTTAGTGAAACATGCAGTGATGACAACATACCTCTGAGACAACTGTGCAAGAAGAAGGCAGAGGAGAGCAAAAAGGAAGACAAACCCTCGGGAAAGGGCAAAGGAAAGCGGAAGATGGAGGTGGAGGAGGAGAAGATGGAAGAGCCAGAAGAGCTCAACGAGAATGGAAAACGGAAGAAGAAGATGCCAGTTAAGAAGAACACCAAGAAAGTGAAGAAAGACGAGATCAAGAAGGAGGAACAAGGAAGCGATGCGGATTCAGAGAGCGAGGAAGACGACAATTCGAAGAGCAAGAAGAAGAAGAAGGAGAAGAAAACAAGAAAGATGATTAAGAAAGAGGAGTTAGAGACAGAGACCGAGTGCGAGGAGGAGGAGGATAAGAAAAGGAGGAAGCCTTCAAGTCCGCGAGGGAAAGGAAAAAAGAAAGAAGAAGTCAGCATGGATAGCCAGGAGGAAAGTGATGTTGGGAATAAGAGCAAAAATGGGAAGGTGAAGAAGGGGAAAGGCCTTAAAAAGATGAAAGAGGAAACGGCAACCAGTGCAGAGAGTGAAATGGATGTAGCTGAAGCAAAAAGTAAGAAGGGAAAAGGGGCCGGGAAGAAGAAAAGGAAAAAGAAAGGTGAAGAGAGTCAGGAGGAGACTGACGCTGAGCACAAGAAGGGGAAGAAAATCAAGAAAAGGAAAGGTAAGAAAGGGAAAGACACTGCTACTGAGAGTGAAGCTTGCGACGTTGATGAAGAGAAAGAGGAGCTGAAAGGGAAAGGAAAAAAGAAGAGCAAGTTGCAGAAGTTAAAGAAAGAATCTTCTGTAGATCTTCAGAGTGGGAGTGATTTGGACAGTAAGAACAGGAAGAAATTGAAAATGAAGAAAAAGAAAGTCAAAACAGATGCCTCGTCCCAGGATGAGAGCCAGGAAGATCAGTCTAAAAGCAAGCCAAACATTAAGCAGGAGATGAAGGACTTGACAGAGAATGAAGAACCAGGAGATGGAAAAATCAAGAAGAGGAGAAGGAAAAAGAAAGAGATTAAGAGCAAGGAGATCATCACTGCGACAGAAAGTGATACGGAAGCTGAGCCAGAGACGTCCAAACCTGGTCTAGGCAACAAGAAAGGCAAAAGAACAACAAGTCCAGGGCGGGTGACAAGGAGAGGGACGCCTACAAAGGCTGAGAAAGAACAAGCACAGAAGGACAAGAACAAAGATATCGGTACTATGCCAAAAGGGAAGAAGGCAAAGAATGTCCTAGATGCTAGCTCACAGAGTGAGGACAACAACGGATTGAAATCTAAGAAAGGGAGCAAGGCAGGGCAGAAAGCTGCCAAGCAAACGCTGAAGAAATCTTCCAAGAAATCAGGGAAAGATGGATCTCAAGAGAGTCAAGAAGAAGGGTGTGAGACCGAAGAAAGCACCGTCTCCCCTTCCAAGAAGCTTGCTAGAAGTGGGCAAGCATCAAAAGCCACAAAGGGAAACAAGGCATCAAGAAAGTCTGGCCAAGATAACGAAAGCAGTTGCCGCGAAGAGTCGATGTCCCATGACAGTTCGGCAAAGAAGGGCAAAACAGCTCCATCGGGAAAGAAGCAGACCCTGCCAAAGTCCTCTAAGGCACCCGCTGAGCAGAGTGACCTGGATGAGAGGGAGGCCTTGAAGGAGCTTCAGTCCCTTCTTTTGATGGAGAACATGCTGAAGGTGGCCTCTGATGACAGCTCCAGTGATACCTCCAGCGAGGAGGAGCCAGAGACAGCTCGATGGCACCTGATCTGCCACACCGAAGAGGACTGGGAGAGGTTGACAGAATCCTTTAAGCGAGTGAGGAACAAGGCTGAGAGGGCGCTGTATTTGGTCCTCAAGGAAGACTTCTTATCCGAGATTCACAACATCTTTGCTGCAAAGGTAAAACCTGTTTTTACTCATTGTTCATATATAACTTATACATATACACGTATGTACAGTCAAATGTCTGTGGAGAGGCCATGCAAGGGGGACACAACATGTGGTCTTTTTATACAGGTTTCCTTTAACACATTTCAATGAGGAACAACATTTCAAGGGAAACAAAATATGTGGTCCTTATAGACATATTTAGAGACATAGGGGGTGTTTCACAAAGATCCTAAGTTGAGCTTTTCTCTAAGTTGGACTTAACAATTATGGAAAGCCGTTAGCATCTATGAAAATATTTTGTAAAAATTATTTAGAAAGGGACAAAATGTTGATTCAAATCGTTAATGTCTTTCTATTACCAGGGAGATTTCATGTTCTTGATATGGAATTTATGAAAAATCTAAAATACTTGAATATTTGCTTTTGAATATATTTTATTTTAAGGCTACAAATGGCTCTCCATAATATTTAAGTCCAACTTAGAGTTAAGTTTGACTTAGGATCTTTGTGAAACACCCCCTGGTCTTTCTATACCCTAAAGCATGCTTCCCTGAATACTTTCAACATCTTAATGCAGCAAGGCTTACAGGTACCATGTCCCATTTGCAGCCCAAAAAAATGAAAATGTTAAATTCTAACGGTATTTGATAATACTAAATTAGAACTTCCCTCAAAATGAAAGGGCTTGAAATGTCTTTTTGTGGGAAAATAACCGTTAGTTGTTGAATCGACTTTAGGGATTGCAGTCCTTATATTAAATAGTCTGATTTTCAGACCCTTGTACGGAATTGTTGTACGTTTTGTGCTGCGCAAATTTAAATCAGTTTAATTTTGGCCATTACAAGAAGTCTGTTATTGATGTAGACAAATGCTCATGTACCCTTTGCAGCTCATTTAATGGATGTTATTACCAAAGAAAAAAAATCAGTCAGTCACTCAATAGTGTCTGACAGTGAAGTCTAGAAAGTAAGCGGGTTTCCTTGCATGATTTGAATACTAGGACACTGCTAACATTTAAATTTCACAGATAGGACAGACGTGACATATTCATAATTCCTGCAAAGTTCTACAGAATTTGATGTTGGCTGCAAAAGGGATACACTACCTTTAAAGATACTATGATAATGAGTGTAACTCTGTATGTTCACTGATGTCATGCGCTATTTATAGAGGCAAGTGACAGATCCTGCTAGCTGATATTGGGACATCCATTTCCGATCGTGCAAGGTCGTCAGGACTTGGTTTATAAAATTCCCGACATGACTCGGGCCTAATCTAAAGGCTGCTAGGACAATAGCACCATGGCGCCTAGAAGCATAATATTAGCCATGTTAGAAATTTACATTATTATTATTATCATGTCAGGAACGAGCACTGAGACAGAAGCTTCAGGACATGATTCCAAGGAGAACTTCAGGGAGAATAGCTGACATCAAGGTCAGACAGGAAGAAGAAGTAAGTTAATACAAGTTACTGACTGATGTCAACTATACATCACATTTTCTTCCTCCACTTCTCTCTCTCTCTCTCTCTTCCTTCTGTCTCTCACTCTCACACACACACTCTCTTCCTCTACTTCTCTCTCTCTCTCTTTCCTACTCTCTCTCACTCTATCTCTATATATCTCTCTCTCCCTACTCTCACTTTCTTTGATACATTTTCTTTATTTCCCTTTTTTTTCAGCCAGATGCCTGTTCTCAACTCTACTTTCTTTTCTTGGGTGCATCTTTTAACTTTTTGTAATCTTATTTACCGTAATTTCTTTGTATTAATTATTAATAGACAGTCAATCCTCTTTAATCCAGAATTATTTTAATTTGCTACAAAATCAACTGTTCTTAAGGGGAAATCCAACCTTAATAAGAAACATCTTTTAAAATAAAAGCAGTAAATTAAGAAAAGCAGACTGGTGACAGTTTGAACGAAATCGGAGAGAATATAACAAAGTTATGGATTTTTGAAAGATGTAATCGCTGTACGTATGGGACCTTCAAATTGGCAGAGTCAGTGATGTCACTGTGATGAGGTGCCGGACAACTTGCCCATTTGTTCCAACCCACAAAATGACTAAAATGTCAATTTTTTTTTCAAAATGTATGACTCGTGAGGGTCTTTTCAGAGGACCTATACAATACAATATCTATACAATATCTATCATATATTTTAAGTAGTCCCCCTAGGCAGAAGGAACTACATGACAAACGGGAGAGTTGCCAATGTGAGATTCGCATAGCTATAGTGAGCTGATATTTTAAACATTCATAACTCTCTTATTACTGGTGAGATTTATATCACACTATCACGGTAGACCCTAGCACGGATACTATAGCGCGTTAAAAACGGACAGGCGGTTTTGGGCGGTTTAGTTGCCAATGGGTTAAACATTCATAACACTCTTATTATTGGTGAGATTTATTTCACACTATCGCCATTCAGTTTCTCTTCTGTCTCTGCTTTCATACAAATGAACTTGGTACAGGGGTTGGATTGCCCTCAATATACCAAAGAATTGCTTTACAGTTACTGACCATTCTCTTTCACAGGATAGAATGAATTCTCTGGCAGAATACGAGAAAGCACAAAAGGAGGAAGCAGAAGAGGCCGTTAGAAAGATATCTCTACGCAGAAGAAACAGGAGACAGGGAGAATATGCTGAGGAGGTCGAGGAGGACGAGGAGGACGAAGAAGATGAGGAAGAAGAAGATAAGGAGGAAGAGGAAGGAGAAGAAGAGGAAGAGAAGGAGGAAGAGGAGGAGGAAACAGAAGGGGAGGAGGAAACAGAAGGGGAAGAGGAGGAGGAGGAGGAAAAGAAGAAACAAGCAGAAAAGAAGGAGGAGCAACAAAGAGGTGAGTATATATTTTACTCTATGAGCTTAAATTATCATTCATTTAAAAAGAGGTCGTAGAGGTGGAGGAGGAAGAAGAAGAAGAAGAAGAAGAAGAAGAAGAAGAAGAAGAAGAAGAAGAAGAAGAAGAAGAAGAAGAAGAAGAAGAAGAAGAAGAAGAAGAAGAAGAAGAAGAAGAAGAAGAAGAAGAAGAAGAAGAAGAAGAAGAAGAAGAAGAAGAAGAAGAAGAAGAAGAAGAAGAAGAAGAAGAAGAAGAAGAAGAAGAAGAAGAAGAAGAACCCCCCCCCCTCCTCATACAATAGTTTACCTTGACATTTTTGCCCATTTTTTTTTCTTTTAGCAGAACAAGGTTTACGTGCCAGACTACGTGCCAAGAATGCTTCTCCCGAACCAAGCTCCGACGACCCAACCTCGTCGAGCTCTGTGCCCTATGACCTTGGCTTTGGCAGGACGACGAGAAGCAGCAGAAGTCAAGTCCAGGCAGAACAAGAGAAAGAAAAGCTCAAGAAAAGTTTTGCTAAAGGTGGGGGAAACTAAGCTAATGTGTACTCTGTATGCTCAGCTTAAATTTTTTTTAATGCCAGAAATTCTCGCTATCTATCGCCAATACACCCAAAATGCCCGGATGTAGCCTCTTGGACGCAATTCATTATTATATTTTGATGCTAGCAAACTGTCATCGAGGACTGATATCTCTTTAACGTTCACTGCTAGAGAGAGGTGAGTCAGGACTAGTCTGGACTCAAAATCCATATAAATAGAATTCATCTCTTGGCTGAAAAGCTTTGCTAAACATGAGGGAAATTTGGGTAAATTATATACCTTGTATGTTCAATTTCTTTTATTTTTCATCAGATTGTCATCGGAAGACCAATATCCCTCTCATAGGCCTATTCCTATGGATCCTAGATCACTCCGATCTCAAACTAGTCCAGAACTTATCAAACAAGAACTAGAAACCTAACTATTCCATTCATCTAACAACAGTTCCTACTTTCTCTCTTTCCCTTCTTAACCCTTCTAGTGCTAGACACGACAAAAACGCACTACGAGGCGTGGCCGTTCATTGACCCTGTGCAGGAGTCGTACGCCCCCAACTACTACAGCATCATCAAGGTTCCCATGGACATTGCCACAATGGATCTCAAAGTCGAGGAAAGGATGTACCACTCCATCAATGATGTAAGATACACTCAAACCTGTATAGAATGACCACCTGTCTTTAAAGGCATTGTTTAACAATTCCAAATCTGAGATGCATGGCCCTACGTGTTATCAGCGTCTGTGATATGGTGTATTATTGAAGCCCTAAAAAAATTGCGCTTCAAAATGATCATGAAGTGCCTCAAAAAAGTAAAAATCTTTGAGTGACCGGTTTTACCATACTCATTTTCTCCAATAGACTGTAGTGTTATAAAAAAACGTTTTTTAAATTTTGAATTTCAATCATAAATATCTTGATAATCAGACGGGCGATCGGCTTGTAAACGTCATAGGATTCCTGACTGACCTAAAGGTTTATGATTATGATTGCAGCATGAGCTATATCCAGGATTTTATTTAGAATCTGAGACAAAGATACCCAATCCCTTTAAAGACTACATGTGCTGAAGGAACCTATACACATAGCTGCCCACCATTCCTATTTGGGGGGCTTCAAGCTATTGTTTTGAACCCTAGATTTCTCTCCTTTTCTGAAATATTCAATGTGAAAAAATATGCAAAATTGACTGTATTCCTAATTTTGCCTTGAGAGATTCCTAATTTTTGCTGTGAAAGGTAGGCACGGATGTTTACATAAAGACCACCTGCCTGTAAAGACCACTTTTCTTGTCTCCCTTGAACAATCATGCTATACAGGTTTCATTGTATAACCAAACAAAAGAAAGGGAAACGGGTACTGTATTTTGAAAACTGTTGAGCTTTTATTTTTTAAGTAAAAAACATGTTAGTTATTTAAACATATTTGTGGCTTACACCCAGTAAATAAGATCGATTGATCTGTAATTGAAAAACAAGTCAGAAAAAATCTTGGAACTAGTGGGACTTGCACCTGCATCTACTGCTTGCCGGGCAGCGACTCTACCACCAGGCCATCACTGGTCCATGGCACAGTCACGATGAACTAGAAACAAATACTCAAGATCTGATTCATTCTGACTTATTCATATTTATTAGTCCGCCATAGCACAATAACTTTTATAAATATGCCTCCTGGGAGAAATTCAATTATTTAAACATATTTGTGGCTTACACCCAGTAAATAAGATTGATTGATTGATCACTCTGTAATGAAAAAAAAAAGTCAGAAATTTCTCCCAGGAAGCATTACATTTATATAAAAAAATATGTTAGTTGTTGTATAAAGTAGGTTTAGTTCTGGTTATGGTTAAAATAATTTGTTAGCTTTCTGATTCTTTGTACATCAGCTCGGAAGAATGTCATTGAATAGATGTCCCCTGAAAAAGATCATTGCTCTTCAATTTTGCTCGTATTTGAAATATGACGAGAAGCAGCGGAAGAAATGTTGGCACTAAACATTTGCGTATAGACCAGGGTGATCTGCAATTGAAAAACAAGTCAGAAAATTTTTTGGAACTAGTGGGACTTGAACCTGCATCTACTGCTTGCCGGGCAGCAACTCTACCACCAGGCCATCACTGGTCCATGGCACAGTCACGATGAACTAGAAACAAATACTCAAGATCTGATTCATTCTGACTTATTCATATTTATTAGTCCGCCATAGCACAATAACTTTTATAAATATGCCTCCTGGGAGAAATTCAATTATTTAAACATATTTGTGGCTTACACCCAGTAAATAAGATTGATTGATCACTCTGTAATGAAAAGAAAAAAAAGTCAGAAATTTCTCCCAGGAAGCATTACATTTATATAAAAAATATGTTAGTTGTTGTATAAAGTAGGTTTAGTTCTGGTTATGGTTAAAATAATTTGTTAGCTTTCTGATTCTTTGTACATCAGCTCGGAAGAATGTCATTGTATAGATGTCCCCTGAAAAAGATCATTGCTCTTCAATTTTCCTCGTATTTGAAATATGACGAGAAGCAGCGGAAGAAATGTTGGCACTAAACATTTGCGTATAGACCAGGGTGATAATACCTGTAAAGTACTCAGAGACGGTATTCTGTATAAAGCGCTATATAAATTCACATTATTATTATTGAATTGATTAATTATTCCAGGTGCAAATATTTTCGCTTTACTCTCTCTCCGCAGTTTGTGAATGACATGGACCTGATTTTTCAGAACTGTGTTCAATACAATGGCAGGAAAAGTGGTGAGTATTCTGTCAGATCCGGGGTTCACACCAAATTGGACTTTTTTTTGACCAAGATTGTTCCAAGTAGAATCACATCCAAATTTTCTCTGTTTAGGTATAATAATTTGTAGCATTTGTATATAGTGCCATATTTCTTTTTCCAAAGAAGTAAAACAACTAAATAAAATACTAACTTCATAGGTGCAGAACATTCAATGGAAAATTAAAGTACAAATTTAATTGAATGAATGAATGCATATTTGAAATATAAAGTTACCTTGGTGGACCACATTTTTGTGGGAATAAATTTGCATTAGTTCTGACTCTCAACAGAGAATATTTTAATTGATAATCCCTCGATTAGCTTTCATGTTTTTGTCAAAGAATACTCATTGATTTGGGGGGAACAAAACTTCAAGATGGACAAGTCATGTATTAAGTACATTGCTATCGTATTTCGGTTGATTGTTCCTTTATTTGGTTTCATCTTTCATCTTCTGTATTCAAAGGTACAATACTATGATGAAATGAATTGAAAAGTAAGAGATTTCTGATGTTGTGTGGAAGAAAGAAAAAAAAAGGAATATGAAATTCCTTTGACCCATGGGCCTTTCCAACCGACTTAAGGGATGTTTTCCTAGACCACACACATTGACATCTCTATCCTATCAAATTGATAATCTCTTTCTTTGATGTTGTGTTTTTGTCCCAGAATACACACTGATGGCACGCAAGGTAGAGGCTTGTTTCCGGCGTGCCCTGAAGAAGCAGTTCCCAAACTTCCGCAAGAAGAACGCCAACTGCCACCATCCTGTGCCCAAACCAGTCTTCACTGACTCCCAAGACGAGGGAGAGACAGATTCGCAGAGTTCCTTGGACAATAAAACAGCCAACAGATTCTCCAAGAAGGAGATGGGTCGGAAGGAGATGGATGAGGACCAGCCAGAGGAGGAGGAGGACGACGAGGAGGAGGACGAGGAGCAGGAGGAGAAGGAGGTGAAGGAGGAGAAGGAGGAGCAGAAGAAGAAGGAGGAGGGAGGTTGTGAGGAAAGAGTAGCAATTTCCTCAGACCCAAGTCCTTGCCCCAGCCCAGCATCGTACCATTCCGAGGACTACGTGGAGCTCAAGAGTACAAAATCATCGCATCTCGGAGCAGCCAAGAAATGGAAGGAGGATGATGATGATGGGGATGATGAAGAGGAAGACGATGACGATGACATTGCTGAAATGGATAAACCATCCAGTAAAAGCATGGTGGAAAAACAAAGTAGTGATGAGACGAGAAAAGCAACGTCAACTCCTCCTAAGGGGGAATTAATTCTTAGTGAGGATGAGAGCTCCAGTAAGAAATGTGATAAGACAAACACTCATAAAGTAGGTACCATGAGTGGTGCAATAAGTGGTGCTGGTATACTTGAGAAAATACCTGAGAAAACCTCAGGGATGGATCAGAGACCGGGTCCATCTTACATGCCAATGTCGTCGACCCGCTACGTTGATAATGTTGACAAACCAAGGGCGCATGTTCCTCCCATGGTTGCAACGCCACTACGACAGATTAGTTCTGCCAACGCGAGCCATCAACCGAAACCGCTGCAGGTCAGCAATAGTGGGGAAGATAAGAATAGGTTACAGAGTTCTGCGTCTAACGATGAAAGAAAGGCGCAGTTCTCGCCCACCTCAAAGACATCCAGGGACCCTGCAGTGCAGGAGATATCAGGACAGTCGATTGCTGATAGGGGTGTGGGCAAGACTGTGTATTCAGGGGATCAGTTGCTTCATAAGGGAGTTGTTCATCATGGGGTTGTACAGGGACCAGAACCCCTGGCTGTGCAACCCATAATAGAAAGGAACACTGCTGTTCAGCCCAATCGTAGTTCCTACCAGGAGATGATTGACCTTAATGCAAGGAGACCTCCACCCCTGCAGCAGTCTCCATGGTACAACACACACTCAGAACAAAGCAATAAATCATCTGGTGCAACACAAGCTGTTCCACCCTTAATACAGGATGGGGCAGGCACTCAGGGAACCATGCTGCAACAGCCACCAACTAGTGGCACGACTGAACAAAGAACCCATGAAATCATTCCGATGCCCCATTCGGAGGATATGCAACAGCGGCCCCTTCAGGCTCACTCTCAGAATCATCCACACGGAAACTCTCAAGTCATCCCCAAAGTCATCATCCCCAAAGTCATCCGCAAAGTCATCCGCAGAGTCATTCACAGAGTCATTCACAAAGTCATCCTCAAAGTCATCCGCATAGTCATCCGCAAAATCATCCGCAAGGTCATCCGCAAAGTCACCTTTCGTACCCTGGAAGCCATGGGATGGGACGTCCTCTAGAGATGACTGGGACACCCTCGCAGTGGGGCGTGCCTTCAAGAGAGGTTGAACCTTTCCCTGCGAAACTCTGGCGACCTCTGGCAGTAGACTCTCCTTCAGTCCCCAGCCAAGGGCAAACCTCTCAAATGCACAAAGCTCAGAGTCCACCTCAATACCCTCAGACTACTCCGAGTATAAGCCAGACGAACACAGGGCCCTCACAGTCTGCCCAACCACAGGGTGCCCAGATGTCAGAAACAATGCAGCGATTAGCATCGCAAGGGAGCCCCAACGCCCACCACGGTAGCAGTACTACAGCAACAGAACTCTTGCGCAGCATGGCATCTCCAACTCAAGTAGCAGCCAACTCTGCCAGGCCATCTCAAGATGTTTCAAATCCCCCGAGTACCATATCGAATCCCCTCTCTGACAACACTTCAAGACCTAGCAGTTCTTTCAAGTTGCCATCGCACAGCCCTATGCCAAATGCTATTCCGCCTGGTTACCCTGGCTACATGTCTATGCAGAGGGTACCAACACCAGGTATGCCACCACATCTTGGAACGCCAGTTCCAGGATTGGATCCGAACACCTACCCTGGCTACAGCGGACAGGTGGTTCCAAGCCGCAAGGATGGCCTCTTTGATCCAATGAGAACAGGCCATACCTCTCCGTTTCCGACCACAACCGGCCCCAAGCCGGACATCTTTAACGCAACTGGCCGGCTGACCCCTGCAGCCGGCATCCATTCGTCGCTGTCATCTCACCGATCATCGGCCTTTAACCAGCCACAGACGTCCGCGCTGTACGCAAGCCAACTTCACACCATACCCGCCAGTCAGACGCTGCCATCGTCCTACCCTGGTCTGAGCTCTCCATCTCACTTGCGCAGCCTCCTGCAGGGGCGTCAGGGATCTATACCCGACCCCATGGCACGCGTGGGCCAGTCTGATGTCGGCATGCTGCAGAGGAACCCGTACCTTGATCAGTCAGCGTATGGCACTGCCCCTGGGATTGATCCCAGGTACTCTCCTATGTACTCTCAGCAGTATAACCCATGTATGACACAGCAGCCCATGGGATCCGGCGTTCCATATCCGGTAAGATTCACTGCATGTACAAGGTATACTGCCTGACCATTTTCAGTGTTTAGGGTGTCTACTTAAATTTCCAACAGCAATATCCCATCAAAAACCACAAATAAAAGATTCTAAGAATTTTCAATCAGCTGACAGGAATTTCGAAGTGTGGGGGGAGGGGGAGAGGGGGGGGGGACTATTGTTGAAAAGGCATTGTGAATTATTTTGGACTTTAAAGCCTGTCTGCACTAGTTTGGCCAGGAGGGATTAGACCTCCCTGCATGGTCACTGACAGGTGGATTTCTCATCAAATCCGCTCTCAATTAACATAAGAAAAAGGGGATCATGGGGGACCAACAGGTACCGCGTAGGCATTGTTTGCTATATAGAGGGTGCAAGTAGCTACAAGTAGTGCAGACAGGCTTTAAGGTAAGAAATAAATTACTTCATATCAGAATTGGAGTATGTAAAGTTTTGTCTACAAGTAAACCTTGCAAAATGCCATAAAACCATATGAGAATTTTATTTTTGAAAGCTCTTTTCAATACTAATGTTACTTTGAAATGGTATGGAATGGTATGGAATGTTTTTTTTTAATCAGTATTAAACAAATGTTGATTTTGCGAAATTCTTATGTATTTTCACTTTAAAATGTCTTTAATGGGCAAATTAGGCTACATTTTGGCCTATATACTCCAGCTTGCCTCACTAAGAGGCTACTAGAGGATTCTATATTGGGAGGATTGCAATATTTGTTTTGAAAAGGATGACACAAAACCAATGTCAAAATTAGAGTTACAAGAAATGCATAATGTTACAGGATCGGAACATGTTGTTGATTCCATGAATTATATGTACATGTAGCCTCACCTGTATGCTGATACATTTTAATTTCTGCTGTTGTGTAACCTGGAAAAGGAGTTGTGTTGAGCTCTGAAACATATGTTGTGATTTATTAAGTGTTCTTTGTTGTATTCAGTTTAATTCATGCCCTTTATTTTTGTCTTTTTCCTTTTTTTTCACATTGTTTTTTTGTAGGTTGGTAGCAGCAACTCCTACTTTCCTGGGCAGGCCCCACACCCACAGAGCTACCACTCTCTCAACCCATCTCACGTACCACCCGGCTACAGGCGATGATGCACACTATGCCTGAGAAAGGGTGACAGTCTTTCATTGAAGTGATAGCCAGGGAGACAATGGAGATTTGTCAGTGCTCCTTTGGCTACAGCAATGATGCAGTCTATCTTTTTGTAAGGTAACAGAACGGAATAAACTGTTGGTTTCCAATCACTCCATTAAGGTTGTGCTAATTTGAGACTGTGCCAAGTAGACTCACAGATGCAGTAACGATTGCCCGCATTCTGTAGAGAAACCGCAGTTCTGTAATACTTCGATCGTGCAATGCCATTTACTTCACCTGGGAGGAAAGTGGCAAATGTAGATTGATGCCTGGCCAGAGGATGTTGGTGCCTTCGCAGGATTTTCAACCATGAACCATGTGACCCATAGTCTGCTCTGTTATCCTCGAGACCATGAAACCTCTGCCTGTGTGGCTAACATCTGCGATCGCTGCATTTTTCACTCTCATATGTACATATGTACATGTAAATCTGTATGGAGCCAGAACGGCGTTAAGTCATATACTTTTACAAAGAATTAATAATTATCTGTATTTATATCGCATTTAATACGAAATACCCACTCTAAGTGCTTTACGGATATTATTACCCTGGTCATCGGATTCATTCACGCACATGTGCACCGTCTCCACCCTGGGAGTATTCCTACCATATGGTCACCGTGAGGGCATATGGCAATTAATAACACAAAAGCTTTCATCATCCTACAAGGTCCCCATTTCTCTCCTGGGTATGGAGTGGCAAATGTAGATCAATGCCTTGCCAAAGGACATTAGCGCCATGTCGGGGATAGAACCCACAACCTTTGCATTTCAAGTCAAGTGCTTAAATATGTCATCTGTTAGGAGCCAGGGCCGGTATTCAATTCAATACTTAAGTTTGAAATATGTGTATTTTACTTAGTCTTCGGCTTAGATGAGATATTTAGCCAATTTTGGTATTCAGTTAAAACTTTTGGCTAAGTATTTTCCCCTAAATTTAAGACAGCTCCCTACTAGACTTAAGCCTATTATTTGGAGGCCTTGATTGGCAGGCATATGGTTTTCTAACCCAGTATCATAACCTGTGCACAATTATATTAGTGCGCATTTATTGCGACGCATTAATTGCGCATTACTTTTGATTGACCGTGTGATGTCACAATGCTTATCAGTAAGTATTTTACTTAAATTTTGTCTTACGTATGTAAAAGTCTAAAATGCGATTTGAATATGAGATAAGTAAACTTCTTAGCTTAGTAATTTACTTAAAGAATTTCTTACTTATTCTAAGTATTGAATTGAATACCGGCCCTGACGGGCGTTAAGTCATATACTTCTCCATAGAGTTAATGCCCTTCTGGCTTCAAGTGCAAGGAATGTACGTTCCACTGCCAAGTATTTTTTAATTGTAATATGGAATCATGAACATGGATTGGCAGAAGAGTATCATTTTATTTTTATTTTTCTGAACCCACCTCTTGTAGGGCTACCATCTTAATATAGTATAAATATACTCAAACATTAGATGTGGTCGGTAACGCATGGGACAAAATAGCTCGGACTTGCCCATTTTGACAACTCGAAAAGGAGAACCATTTTGTGTATATTCTGAATAATTGTGATAACTGTATTTCATTTATTTATTACATGTACATGTACTTGTGCATAAATCTTTTTAGATGTGGCTCCGTTGCTTCGTAGATGTAGTTTTGATCATAATGCAATAAGGTGATGCAGATAACTTAAGCTACACATGCAACCGTATTGCATATGTTGTAAGCATTTTTTTTTTTAACGACAAGTTGTTATTTACCATGACCTTTGAAGTTGTATTCCTTTTTACATCTTCGAGCAATAAATTCTTTTTATTCCCAATTTTAATCGATTTTGTATGTAGTATTGATCCATTCACAATCCACAGCACCATCCTGTGACACCAGTGCTCAGTCAACTTCATGTTATATCATGGGAAAAAGTTGACATCGTATCAGCTGTGGCTTTGTTGATAACTTGATACCCTAGGTATGCGAGGAGATGAGGGGATTTGATTAGAATTTTTGGTGGGGAAGGTTTGAATTATTGACCCTACTCACAACCTTTTGGTCATTTCTTCCACCTTTTGACCAGCACTGACCACTATGGTCACTCTTGATCAGGGGTCATTTTTTACCAATCATTGTTATCAGCAAAGGGGATTGATGGGTCTATCTTATGTAAAACTGTGCCCTGATGCTAGAAAAAGTGGTCAAATTGACCCCCACCAACAACTATATATAGTCATTTGGTCACTTTTGGGCCCAAAATAACCATTTGCATTGATTCCTGTCCAAAATCAGACCAACTTTTCAGCCAGAATCAATTGATGGGTGGGTTTTGACATCCAAATTCAATATAAAATTGTTCTCTGATATCAGAACAATCAATCTCATTGAATGAATTCACACAGGTCGGACGGCTTTGGTCGTTTCGATTGGTGGCTAGTGTTTTGCTGCGCTGCACTGGTTGAAATATGTTGATCCGCGAGCTATAAAAATTGGCCAGTCGCGGCTTTCCAGTGGGGGCGCTATTATTTGTGACTCTACTCTGTTGTACATGCTCCGCTGTGAAGCTACATGTACATGTATCAATTTGATGGAAACCATGCCAGTATTTAAAGCTGGTGATCGAGAGAAGAATGACGGTTCAGGGATTTTCAAGGCTTTTGTTATTTAAAATGAAAATATCTGTACAGTGTATAATCATCGTGAAATGAAATGAAGTTCATGTCTTTAGTTTAAAAAATTCTGTGTTATATGTTTGCTTCCTGAAAGACTTGGTTTGTCCTGAAATATTTAGGTAATTAGGTTCACTTGGGGGTGATAATGTTTTTGTTGCCTACCCACGCATATGTTTATCAGTTTTTGCCAAACTATATTTCTTCAGATTAATTGCTAGTGTTATGGAATGACATTTCCAGAGAATTTTCAATTTTGTATAAAGAATATTATAGACATTTCAATAATTATCTACAAATGAATGATGTGATACTTTATATATTAACTAATATGAGGTACTTTTACAACAATTGAGTTTCCTATCAACCATTCATCATATTTATAAAATGTTGAATTTTATATAGCTTTGTTACGGATTACCAAAACATTTCCTTCTTTGTCAATCCGTAACAAATCTATATACATGTAAATTCAATATATCATAGCTTTGATGGATGGTTGCTAAGCAACCCAAATGTTGAGAAAGTAATTAATATTAGTTATATAAATATCATATCATTCATTTGTGGATTATTATTAAAATGTCTATAATATTCTTTCTTTATTCAAAATTGAAAATTCTCTGAAAACGTCATTCACGCTTGAAATTGTCCTTCAGCTGATATTAAAGTGAGTGGATCGTCAGTTTCCATGTGCAGAAGGCCATAATTCGCTGACACCAGACTTGGTGGAAATAACATTAATGGGAGTACAAATCTGCACACAGCAAATCCGTAGGCCAGTCAAGAATTACCCCTAATCTCTCGGAGAGTCTAGCTTCGGATCCCGCCGGATCGGGTGAGGGAAAAGCAAAGCATTACATAAGGTCGAATGGTCATAAAACTGAAGGCTAACCCTGGTGATTGACAACACCTGTTACTGGGTAAACATCCGAACGGTGTCGAATTCCCCATGAGAGCTGACTTCTATGTGTCTTTAAGAT
Organism: Mesocentrotus franciscanus; assembly: GCA_037976565.1. Classification (NCBI taxonomy): domain Eukaryota; kingdom Metazoa; phylum Echinodermata; class Echinoidea; order Camarodonta; family Strongylocentrotidae; genus Mesocentrotus; species Mesocentrotus franciscanus. Next base: position 27,042,625 of record CP137684.1, read on the forward strand.
GCAACCTTTCCCTCGCACATGATATTTGTGAGAATTTTCCAGGTGGTCAAGATTGTTTACAATTTCAGGCTGGAAAGTAATAGACCAATTTAGGTACTGTAATCAAATCTAATGCATAAATCTTTGTAAGTGCCATATTACAAATGATTTCATTCACCCGTTATGAATAATATTTTCAATAGTCGGCATACAAATTGCATACATTGATTATTGCTAGGTAGGACGAACATTATGGCTTTCCAACCTAACAACATGTAATGTATGCAATTTGCATTCTGACTATTGAATGTAATTATTTGTAACGGATGAATGAAATAATTTTTAACAAAGATTAACAAAGATTGTGCATTTAAAATTTGATTACATTTATACCCAAACTGCCTTTTTAATCCCAACCGATACAACCCCAAACTTTTGTGATTCACGTAAGTCTTTTTTGCCCAGGAATATAGCTGCCGCTTACATGAAATGTTCTGCTTCTACAGTGGCTTAGTTTGCTAAGCCAACATTATACATACAGGGGGGTGTTTCACAAAGACTAAGATCGAATTTAAGTTGGACTGAACTATGACGGGCCATTCATGCCACTGGTTGCTCTCACTATTTGTCTCTCAATTATGAGCTTTAGATAATATTTTTTCCTTCAATAATGAATTCTCAAAAAAATGTAGATTTGTGACCATGATTTATACGTCCCTTCAGAGACCAATGCCAATAAATGGTAAGAGCAAACAGTGGCATGAATGGCCTGCCATAGTTAAGTCCAACTTAAAGTCGATCTTAGTCTTTGTGAAACACCCCCTGTATAAACAAATATAGAGTCGTCTTTCAATCTTGTATTGTCAAAAATCAATCTTTCTTTTTCTTTATTTTCGTTTGAGTATCAACTTGCCAAGTAATATTTTAAGTATTCTCCTTGTAAATGGAGATTATCAACCGAATCACGTTTGTTAACTGTTATTCTTATTTTGTACAGCATTTAAGTGTTTGTTTTTCTCACTTTCATAAATTGGTAGATTGTTTTAGAATGTACAGAGTTACAGTACTATTAAAGGTGCATTGTTGTAAATATATATTATATACATGTTCCCTCTTCGTGATTTACAATGTTTGAACGTCAAAACCATTATCCTATTTGTAACTGGAATTTCATTACAAGCCTTCTGTAGAAATATACAGGTAGATTACATGCAGTTTTTCAGTAAATGTTTTTTTTTTTAAAGAGAATTTGAATATTTATGGTTTTTATAAGAATTATTGATGGATCTTTAAGAGGTTTCGAGTATATCCTTAAGTATATTCTTACACACGCTGTAAACATTTAATATCTGTTAACATTTTAATTCATACTCGCAATTTTGAGGTTTTCCACGTTTCTTTGCTAGAGCTCATTTCTTCAAGTTTTTGCTATGTATCCCACATACTGTAATTCGTGTAGGCAGATTGAGCCTAATTCCCAGCAGGTACAAGTAGTATGACTCTGAACTGTGAATTTTTAGAACTTTTATTTAATACCTGTTACTCAAGTGTGAGATAATTGGCGGTCAATTTTATGGAATTTAATAACTTTTCTTGAAAACAATTTTTGCCACGTCATTTTACCGAGCAAAATGCAAGAACGTTGCAACTTTTTGTAGGAATTGAAAGTCATGTTTCTTTTCTCGTGTGATGTGCATGAAAATGTTTGCTGGAAAGTAACCATTGCATGTAGTTAAACCTTCATTAATTATGAACCATGAAGTGTTATTTTAGAAGTTCATCCAAAATATTCTTGAAGTTCTTGATGTTCCTGAGTTTCAAAATGACCTCAACGTTTACTCAAGATTCTGAAGGGTGTGAATCCATAGCAGTTCAGAGTTTTTTTAAAGGGCTAAATAAATCAGCTTTTCCTCCTCAAATTGGCAAAATTATTGATATTTTCTACTCCATCATAGTTTAAAGGGAAAACAAGTTAATATTCAATGAAATAGTGCGAATGAAAATTACAAAATAAAATTCAACAAGAAATTGCCAATTTGCACACAAAAATAGTGATTATAGATTTCACTCTGCATTGCCAATTTAGACCTAAGGCATGATTCAATGATCGTTTAAGATTTAATTGCTCTTATTCATGAACGACACATAGTCCTGCAAAAGAAATGGACCCAAATTTTTCCAGTGATTTTTTTTTTTCCTTCAAACTGGCTGTATCGGCTGCGACAAAGTGCCGGACAAATTTCCCATCTGTCCCAACACACAAAATGACCAAAATGTCAAATTTTCAGGATTTATGACTCATCAGTGTCTTTTTTTTTTACAGAACCTTTAATGAGATATGCTACCCACACTACATTTTGGGACGTGCCCCAAGTAAAGGAAGATGGGAGAAAAAAATAAGTGAATGATAGTTTTATATATGACAGATGGTAATTATCCATGATATTTACTTGAGTAATGGTATTATTGATATTTTTCTACATGACGAAGGGTAACTATCCTTGCTATGTCCATGGGGTGACAGTTTCATTGACTTATTTTCTGATGGCTTGCCCATACATGATTCAGAATCCACAAATGAGGAAGCGGCATGTAACAAAGGTCCTGAGTGTACTCCACTCTGTGTGTTACAAGATACAGAAATGTACATCCCTTTCTGGACATTAATTTTGAAAAGGGCTACATTTTATCATCTTTTCTTCTTCAAATTCATAATAATTATGTTTTTCTTTTATTACTATGTTCTTAAAGTTTTCTGTCCCTGAAAACAACATGGTTGAGAATGATGTTGATAAATTGAAAAATTTACCATTTTGTTAAATACAGAGATTTTTAATTTCTATACATGTTGCCAATGTAAGGATTTTAAAGATTGTATTCCTTTTCGAAATTCCCGGTATCAAACGCAGAATGGTCATGCAACTAAAGTTGACACGATGTATGCCCTTTCTTTTTGTGTACCTGGTTAATTTATAGGGCTGTGAATCAAAAGTTATTGAGGAAAACCAGGGGGGTGTTTCACAAAGATCCTAAGTTGAACTTAACTCTAATTTGGACTTAACAATTATGGAAAGCCGTTAGCATCTATGAAAATATTTTTAAAAAGTCATTTTAAAGGGATAAAATGTCGATTCAAATCATTCATATTTTCTATTATCAAGGAGATTTCATGTTCTTGATGTGGAATTTATAAAAAGTCTAAAATACTTGAATTTTTGCTTTTGAATATATTTTATTTTAAGGCTACAAATGGCTCTCCATAACTTTTAAGTCCAACTTAGAGATAAGGATCTTTGTGAAACACCCCCCAGAATAAGGGGAATGCTTGTCTTGAAAAGGATATTAATTATGCTTACATCATTATCATAAAACTCACGGCGGCTTACCACGTCATATGCAGGAGAGCCAAAAGGGGTATTATTTTTAATACAAAAATTTACAGCATTATGAAATAAGTTTTGAATCATAGTTAGTAATAATCTGATTCTAGGCACATAAAGTAGAGATCTTCCATTCAGAGGCAATACTATAACGTCATCTTCCATGATTTTTATATTGTTTGGTAGATAATATTCGGCTGGACAATATTGCATTAAAAAAAAAATGTTTACACTTTTGTTTTGTTAGTGGTGTAGCTCCTTTCCACCCATATATAAAGGGGCACTGGAATGATGGAAGGAGGGGGGGGCGGTCTCAACTCTGAAAATGTAATGCAAATTTACAAGGCTTCTAATGTCATGGGCAGAGTGCAGAAGCTGGTCTAGGAATCTTGTTGTCTTGCCCTTTTCCCATTCTCCCTCTTCCTTTCTCTCTATACTTGCCTTTTATTTCTTCTTCTTTTTTTAACCTCTCAATAGGGGAGGGGGAGGCATGTCCCCTCCCTTCCCATTTGAATCCTTCCCTCTCTATACCTTTCTCACTAAGTTTGATTTTTCTGTGATGAATTATTGACACCATTTCTGTTTCTGATATTTCTTTCACAAGGCTAGTCACGAACAGCCTTGATGTATGAAACCAGGTGCAATCTCAAAACTGGGGCAAACAAAATAAACATTTTTTAAATGTATTTTTAATCATTTTCACATGTTCCATGTAGATCTATAGTCATGACTATTACAAAATAGAAATTGTAACGGGGAAAATGTCTCTTTTTTCATGTTTGTTTTTCACCCTGCTGTTCCTATTCAGTTTTTTAATAAATGTACAATTTTTTTCCTTAATTCTAATCTTGTAAATATATCCTTCAATTATTTGTCATGAATATATAACTTAACTATTGTTTTTTTCTCTCCTGGTGTTGTGAAAGATTTGTGTAGACGAGTAGAGAAAAAATAGAAAAAAGAAGTTCATTGATACTGAAAGAGTGTTGTATAATGATAACACTATGTATTTATTATACAATGGATTTGAATGGAATTAAAGTATGATGAATGTTGTAGAAAATTTGTGTTGTTGAACATTTGTAGGACATTTTGTGTCATTTCAGACAATCAGCCAATAAACTGCCAGTATTATAGTTTGATACATGCATTTTATATACATTTCCTAAGTCCTAAAGATGTTATTTATCATGAATTGCAAATCTTTCCTTTAGTTTAATGTGTCATTGATTTTGAGCAATTAAAAAAGGGAAAGATTCCTTTTTTAAATTGTCATCAGTGAAACACCAATTGGCAATACTGTCACGTATCTTGCGAGGTCCTCTCCAAATTGCTCTGTACAGAAAATATCATAAACTTTCTTTTTCTCAGTTATCCCATCTAAACCCACAAAAGTTTTATCTTTCAATTTCATTAGTTCTTTTCGAACATCATTTTAAGTGACTAAACGTAAACTTAGCATTATTGTTAACACGAACTTCAACATCATTTATTGAATGTGGAGGATCATGAAAATTAGAGGCTAACTCTGCACCGATAGAAGAAAAAAATAGATTAAACTCATTAGCTCTCATATCAGATTAATTTACATGGGCTTCAGTACTATTAGTACGAGATGTTGGCAAGACAGTCTTCAAAACCTCAGCAGATCTCCCCATTGCAGAGGACAGTTTATTAACATAATATTGTCTTTTGATTTTTCTTATTTCAAAAGTTACTTTATTTCTTAATTTACGATAACAATTCATAGCATCATTGTTTTTACTTTTCCATACTTTTCTTTCGGCTTTATCACGTTCTTTGATCAAATTCATAATTTCAGAAGTCATCCATGGAGAGAATTTGTTTTTAATTCTTCTGGATTTAGAGGGCATAATAGAATTTACAACTTCCATCAACTGAACAGCTTCATCAATATCTATTCAAGATCGTCTTGGGCGTTTATTGTGCAGTTGATTCTATTCTATACAGTTTATGTTTATGGCTTATATCGAAAGGATGCGGCGCGGTGCGGTGCGGTGCGTTCAACGCACCCTTTCGGGAAAAGGGTAGAGGATAGTTCCTTAGTCTCGCGGTTACCGTTCAATTTGACGTCATAGAAATGTACTGTATGCAAAGTACGCGAAAGCAAAATGCGTAGTCTTGGTTCAAGTTGGAACAAGAGCAGGTAAGACATAGTGGAGTGCGTGACCTCTGGCGCCTACTCTGGCCTAACTATAAAAGCTGGATTGGAGAAAAGGAGGAAAAGAATCATACAGGAAACAGGAAACGGCAAAGAAAGAATGAAATGAAAACGAAAGACACAAATGGAAGAAAGAAAATGAATGTATGAATGAAAGAATGAAAAATCATATATGAGCACGGTAGGTTTGTATTTGGTATTTTCACACGTGCGCAACGTATTTATAGCCTATTATTACGGAACAATGAGCTGCATGATCATGAACTCGTCATGATTTGGGGGTACCGGCCGATGAATGAAAAATATTTCACCAGGATAAAAGATGACCGTAAACTGTAATAGAGAAATATCATTGAATAGGATTGGAATGCAGGGCGTTGAATGCATAACCTACTTTTAATAGTTACTTAAACTGGATTGCATTGTTAAGTATCGTCAACATGCATGTAGGTAGTTTCCCGGCAGAAGAGCGCTAACCCTAGTCAAAATCAAATCACAGAAAATATATTTAAAAAACTGATATATTTTCAACTCTGAATACATTTCTTCTTTTCCAAATCATTAGCCTATAAATATATACATATAATTAAAATATACTTTCTATTCTTTCCTTAAAGCCCCTCTAAAGTGTTGGAAGCCGCAAATTCGCCAAACATTTGATGGCAAAATTTTACTTAAATGTTATCATAATGTGAAAGAGGATGTCATTTAAAGGTACTATGTCCCATTTGCAGGCCAAAAAAATGAAAAGGTTAAATTCCACCGGCATTTGAAAGATAATACTAATTTAGAACTTCCTTCAAAACGAAAGGGCTTGACAATTTCTTTTTGTGGGAAAATAACGACCGTTAGTTGTCGAATCGACTTTTGGATTGCAATCCTTTTAGTAAATAGTCTGATTTTCAGACCCTTGTACCAAATGGTCGTACGTTTTGTGCTGCGCAAAGATTCAATAATAATAATAATAATATTGGCATTTATATAGCGCTCTTACAGACATACATGTGTATCACAGCGCTTTACAACATTACATTACTTAATTGACATTGATAGCAAACAATAAAATTACGTACACAAAAATATATAAATTCAACTATTAAAGAGAAAGGTTTTCAAGGAACGTTGAAAGATAGCGAGAGAAGGAGAAGATCGTACAGCCTGAGGGAGATTGTTCCAGATCAATCAGTTTAATTTTGGCCATTACAAGGAGTGTGTTATTGATGTAGACAAATGCTCATGTACCCTTTACAGCTCATTTTATGTAGTTATTACCAAAGAAAAAAAGAAGTCAGTCAGTCACTCAATAGTGTCTGACAGTGAAGTCTAGAAAGTAAACGGGTTTCCTTGCATAATTTGCTAACGTTTAAATTTCACAGCTAGGACATACGTGACATATTCATAATTCCTGCAAAGTTTACAGAATTTGATGTTGGCTGCAAAAGGTACCTTTAAGACATAATTCTGCAAAGATTCCCAAAAAAATGCATTTGAAGACAAATATTGATAAAAGAATACCTAATTTGGGTTTTCTGTTGTACGCAGAAAACCTAAATTTGTATTCTTTCATCAATATTCGACTTCAAAGACATTTGTTTGTCCGTGTGGAAATGTGCTTTGAATGGCATCCTTTTTCACAGCTCCCAACACTTTAGAAGGCTTTAAGAAAGTAGAAGAAGAAAAAAAAAACAGTTTTAGTTTTCTAAGAAATACCATAAAATATAGAGAAAATAGCCGAAATATATATTTTCGCATGGTAAAAACGACTATAAGGTATGGACGCACGGATGACGCATTCCATACAGATGAGAACATACTTTAGTTATGTGTATCTAACAAATTTATACCGTTCATCGTCCGAATCGTTATTTTAGCAATGGCTCATCCCCTCCTCCTCCTCCTCCTCCTCCTCCTCCTCCTCCTCCTCCTCCTCCTCCTCCTCCTCCTCCCCTCCTCCTCCTCCTCCTCCTCTACCACATCAACTACTGTTACTATTAACTACTACCACTAATAGTAATACCACTTCTATCACTACTACCAGTATTACTACTACATGTACTACTATACTACTGCTATTACTGCTCCTACTACTGCTATTACTACTCCTACTACTGCTGCTGCTGCTACTACTACTACTACTACTTCTACTATTACTACTACTACCAGGGGCGGCGATTTCTTGTCATGGCCCGGGGACGAAATGCGAGGGACGAGGGAGCAGTGGCGTAATTTTTTTTTGGGGGCAGAAAAAAATCCGCATCACCACCACCCTTACATGTTACATGCAGGCCCCGCGGAACGTTTTTTCAAAGTGGGGGGCTAAAGTATTTAAAATTGACGTGGGGCCCAGGGGCAAAGCCCGGCGGGGGTCAAGGGGCAGAACCCCATGAAGCTCAGGGGTTTTAGGCATTTAATTACGGTCAGATGAGCAACCAGGGGCCCGCCTTAGGGCCCTTTGTAGGGTCCAGAGGGCAGAGCCCCGGAAGCTCAGGGAAAATCATGCCATCTCAGCAACATTTGTAGATCACTGGTATCGAATTAGAAATAAACCACGTTTGAGTTTTATTGGGGAAACTGCCCTCGAGCCCCCATCCCCATCAGTACGCAAGTGCGAGGGAGCATAGTGAACGAGAGGGTGAAGGTGACGGAAGTGACTACCCCTTCACAGGTTTTTGAAGTTTTGTTGTATTGAAAAATTAAATTCCTTAGCAAAACTATAGTATAAAAACAAGCAATATACTTGTTTACACTTCACTTCTCTACAATATTTTACTTAGACATTTTGAAGGAAATTAAGCGAGGGAGCATAGCTCCCGAGTGAGAAGATTTTTGCATTTTTATTTGTCTAAACACTGCACTCTTGGGCCCTCCAGAGCCTAAAAGTGTGTTTCAGCCTTTAGTCAGTATTTGCTATACCTTTTTGGGGGGCACTTTTTCAAATTTTCAGGGGATGATCCCCTACAAAATTGAGGGGGCGTGTCCCCCGTCCCCGGGATCGCCGCCCCTGACTACTACTACTATTACTAATACTAAAACTTCAGATCCTGCTTCTGGTATTATTTTACCGTTTTTTCTTCTTTAATAAACATTATTCTTGAACCAAAAAATATACAACACGCTTATGACCAACAACAACAACAACAGTAACGAAATTAATTTGTATAGGTGCTTTACGTTTAATAATGCGAGTAGGCCACGCTGTGTTAAGAATATGCTTATCGGTTTTTTAAACATTTAGCGTGGGTTGTGGAAAAGTTGATCGAATGAAGAAACATTTGCTGTAAGTTAGAATAATTGGGGGCATGCTGTCCGAGTGAAGGTTGTAGCATTTGTTTATCGCCATGTTCCTTATAAAACAGTCAATATTCAACCTTGTATAAGGCAATGAATGTTATGAAATCGGTTTATTGTATTCGTATGCAATTTGCTGTCTATAGTCGTCGAGCTCTCCAATATATATTTGTTTAAAGGTAAGTACATGCATATCTAGGCTACGTCATTTAAATTTAATACTGATCTTATCTCTGACATTGTCAATGGATTGACATCTCAAGCAGTCATATTTACATGGACTTATATTTTATAATTCCTCTTATTTTATGTATGTATTTTATGTATGATTGTATTTGATTGTAAATGTAAATATTTTGTAGATAAGGTTTATATGATTTGTATTTGTGAAAAATAGTTGAATTGAATTGAATTATTCTACTACAGTCTAGAGTAATGTTAATTAATTCATGCATTCCAAGATTAATATTCATGAAGAACCATCATTAAAACCAGGGGATGCGATTGGGGGCAATGCCCTCGGTCATTTTTCAGCAAGACTACGTAAAAAATAGTTTTATTTAATTTTCACTCTGTTTCAATTTTGATTATTTCAATTTAAACGACTTAAATTTCTATTCCTTAAATTCTATTATAAACGACTGATGTGAAAGACTAGTTAACGCAACCTTACGAGAAAAGCCCCCGCGCTTCCAAGCCGGTGGGGGCTTGCTTTCTCGAAAGGGTGCATTGAACGCACCACACCGCGCCGCACCCTTTCGACATAAGCCCATGTTTATCACTCCAGTAACAGATTTAAAAGTTATGTTCTATGAAATGCAATGTAACTGATTATATCGGACGGTCCATTTTTAAATTGTGGTTGATGGACTTGTTAATTTCAAATTTATCTCTCTGTAGGCTAATAGTGTATTTGTGTTCATGACGAAACTTCTATGTCATGGTGGTGCTATATTTCTCTCAAACATTCAAGAATTGTGTATTGTTTGCGATGTGAATAATCGAAATACCAAGCCTATGAAAATGGAATCTTTTATCCAAAATTATAGGCTAGTTATCATGTAGTGATTGTGCTTGTGTGTGACTTGTCTTTTATATGATTGTGTCCCAGTTATTGGTATCATGGATAAACTATACCTCTGTTGAATATTTCTTAATTGAATTATTAATAACAGTAATGACAGGTTTATGTGAAGACAATGACAATAAGAAATTTAGTTTGGTTTGTGGAAAAAAATTGTGTTTTATAAAAAATTACATTTAGGCTATTGGAAGAAGAAAAAAAGAAGAAAAATAATGAGTCGACAATATGAAATCTTAGGTTTAACAACTGAAGTGGTTTGACCATATGAATACAATTTTAAAGGAATATATCTTGCTCTATTGGATCAAACACCTTTTACATGAAAAGGCATTACAACCTTTATGTTGCACTAATTTTACCATGCATTTGCACTGCACGGGGAGAATGTTCGAAGACCAACTTACTGAAATTACAAACATACATTATACATATACATTATATATATATTATGCCAGATTGATCTTAAATAAGGCTCATGATACTCCACAATATCTGCTTTTTGCAACTTAAAATTAGCAATCGTTTGAACAAAAATTAAAAGGCAATTACTGTTTATTAGTCTTCAAAATGTTAACAAAATTTTCTCTAGCTCCCAAATCATCACACTTCTTTTGTTCCCGACATTCTGCAAATCCACTGTTTAATATTGTACACCCTAATAGTAGACCAGCCAAACATTAAAAAGTCTCTAGATAAAGAATTCATGGCATTTTGGGGGTAATGCACGGCTTCCTTGCTAAACTCGTGCAAAAATGCTAAGGAATAAGATACTGGTGGATGCAACGCGCATTTTTTTTTGTTTAATACTAATATACAAATGTAACTTTTTGGCTCAAAATTTGAAAGAATGTTAAAAAAAAAAAAATCAAGATTTTTAATTTTTTGACTGAATATGTATTATCTGATAAAGACCTTTCATTTGATATAATTTTCATTATGATTTTGAAGTAATAAAACTGTTTGGTATACATTTGAAAGTTGGATATAATATTGGAAATACTGATGATCATATTTTATCTGCCATATGATTGCCATGTGACGCTTCTTAGTATCACAGTGTTGTTTATTGTCATCAAAATATTCAAATAGCATTCTATAGAGACGATGAACAAATAAGAATAATAATACAACGTCGTTAATCGCGAGGCTGTCTACTTCTATCTATCTTGTATCTTATACCCAGGGTCACCACCTTCGAACCAGGACGAATAAGATAACTACATATGATCTTTTTCATTAGATATGTTATAATAATTACGATGACATTTCCATCCAATTCATAAAGTTGATGAATGCACGCAATGACATGGTCTTGAGTGAGGAACCATTGGGTGTTTACGCCCTACTGCAGGTCGTGCACAGGCTGTTGAAGAAAGTCAACAGGAAAATGTTATTTAATACTGTCAATAAAACATTTCAGACGATGGAATAAAATTAGAATGAAATCAGGACAAGTGCTTTCTCATGCTTTGATCGATGAAGTATTGTTGAGTTTACGGACAGCAGGCGCCACGGTTTGTTTATGTATAAGTCTGGGACGCAACTTTGGTAGTCTGGTGACTAATTATCAATCATTAAAAACATGAAAAGTGCATAGTTTAAAGGCAAGTTAGACGGCCCAGTGGGTAGTACAGTGGTCTCGTACCCGGGAGGTTCCGGTTTCGAAATCGAGGCGATGCGCTAGGCCCCTTTGTCTTGGCATTGATCACCATGATTAGCTACAAGTTCCTCATATAAGTGATGAGGTGCACTGGTTGCCTATTTTCCTTTGGTAACGGGTCAAATGAATGATTATCATCATTATCGTAATGATCGATACTCATCCTCAGATTTATCGTCGACGTCTTCATCATTAGGGACTTTTCGATTTGCACGTCGACATAGTGGACTGCTACGTGTGACGTCCTTTTAAGGCACTGCCATTGCCTTAAAAGTGTCAGTGGCGGATCCAAGGGGCGGCCCGCCCCTCCCTAGGAAAAAAACAGGTAAAAACACAAGGGCCCTTTTTTGTATTAAAAAAAAAGAAGATGGGCCCCCTCCCCTGGCGCTCAAGATGGGGTGATGGATGTTGAGTGAGCCCCTTTTTTGGCCCCCTCTCTTGCCGCCGGCTGGATCCGCCCCTGCACTATGTCGACGTGCAAATCGAAAAGTCCCTATTATGATCGTCACCAATACCATATACCCATCACCATCTCATCATCATCACCAGCCGCAATCACAATCACCATCACTATCATCGTCATCACCTCCACTACCACCACTATCATCATCACCATCATCTTACCATAACCACTATAAACATCATTAACCTCACCACCACCACCATCATCATCACCATCATCACTATCATTACCATCATCATCACCACCATCACCATCTTCATCATCATCACCAACGTTATCACTATCATTACCATCATCATCATCATCCCAGGCATCACTATCCCTCACCATAACAATTATTTCTAAATCAATTATACATGTATTATTGAAGTTTTTTTAGTCATGAACCATGACATAATATTATTAATCTCTTCCATTATTTTCTGACTCGTTCTTTTCCATCGTATCAATTCAACCTCCCAATACCAATCATGCCTCGTTTTATCATCCTCACAATCATTGACATTTAAAAAGTAAAGTGAATAGGATTCTAATCCTCAGGCTCTTTAACTCGCTTTATGTCAATTATTTCATTATATATGATATCTCGGCAGCCTGCCATTTTTCTAAGCTAATCAAAAAAATGGTTCAAAACAACTTCTCGGGTACTTGCACCAACATGACACTATATACAGGAAACCGTTGAAAAAAACATTTGTTGTATTTTTTTTTATTGGGGGGGAGGGCGGGGCGGGGGGGGGGGTCAAATCCTACATTGACCTGTCTAAAGTATAGATTATGCTATCTCAGTTTTGGGAAATTGGATCGGGGCCTGCGCACATTTGACACATTTGACACGATAACATACACAAATGAGCGGCTGTTACTGGTAAAACTTTGACTTTGTCAATTATCACGGCGAAAACATTATTAAAGGAACTTTGATTTGATTTGATTTGATTTGATTTATTGGTTTCTGCATCTTTTTGTTTTCATCATACATTTTCATGAACATAATATGGTTTGATACAATATTTCATATGCATATATACAGAAAATATACGAAATAAAACAAGTATATTGAATGCATAATTAACATTGGATTGATACAATATTTCATATGTATATAATTTTATACAGAAAACATACGAAATTAAACAAAAATATTGAATGCATAATTAACATACATTAGATGCAGGAGGGCTACAGCATAAGCAAAGTAGCTTGACGTGCACGCAGCCCTCAACTTAGATACAAGAATATAAATACAAAATCAGAAGAGTGACTTGCAGAGAAGAAAAGGAAAGGGGAGAGAATTAGGAGCGTTGATTTTCTTTTAATACAATAAAACTAATATTCTGCTGATTGAATGCAGGTTTATTTATGGATGGATTAAACGATCCTAGGTCATGGACGATTACATATTATCGGTGCACACAAACATCAATATAATAGAATGACACACGACAGGATCAATACTAAGACAACATAGTTTTAACCGCCTTCTTAAAAGAATACAATGTCCTAAGGTTTCTTATTACAATAGGCAATAAGCGAACCTGTAACATTGTTGAAGGTTAATGAACAAAGAGCCTAATATGTGTATGAAATGTTACTTATTATATTTCAGTGGCGTAATGAGCAAAAAAGTTTGGGGGCTGGCAGAACAAAAAATCCGCATCACCCCACTCTTACATGCAGGCCCCGCTGAACGTTTTTCAAAGTGGGTGGGGGAGGCTAAAGTATTTACGATCAGGTAGAGCGTAGTGTAAATTGGCGTGAGGTCTAGGGGCAAAGCCCCGGCAGGGGTCAAGGGCAGAGTCCCCGGAAGCTCAGGGGGTATGGGCATTTAATTACGGTCAGATGAGCATATTTTGATACCTTATTCATGACACTGGCAGGTCACTAATTGGCGTGGGGTCCAGGGGGTGGAACCCCCGGAAGCTCAAGGGTTTTAGGCATTGCATAACGGTCAGATGAGTATCCAGGGGCCCGCCTTAGGGCCCTTGGTTAGGTCCAGGGGGAAGAGCCACCGGAAGTTCAGGGGTTTTAGGCATTTAATTACGGTCAGATGAGCATAATTATTTTGATAACCTATTTGTGACACTGGCAGGTCGCTAATTGGCGTGGGGTCCAGGGGGTGGAACCCCGGAAGCTCAAGGGTTTTAGGCATTGAATAACGGTCAGATGAGTATCCAGGGGCCCGTTTTAGGGCCCTAGGTGGGGTCCAGAGGGCAGAGCCCCTGGAAGCTCAGGGATTTAGGCATTTAATTACGGTCAGATGAGCATATTTTGATAACCTATTTGTGACACTGGCAGGACACTAATTGGCGTGTGGTCCAGTTGTGGAGCACCTAAAAGCTCGGAGTTTTAGGCATTAAATTACCATTAGATGAGCATCCAGGGGCCCGCCCTAAGGCCCTAGGTGGAATCCAGGGGACAGAGCCCCGGGAGCTCAGGGGTTTTAGACATTTAATCACGGTCAGATGAGCATATTTTGATACCTCATTTTTTTGTGACACTGGCAGGTCACTATTCTTTCTTTCTTTCTCTCTTTCTTTCTATTTCTCTTTAGTATACTTTTTCCAAAAAAGTGGGGCGGAGCTCGAGGCCCCGGAGCCCCGTTGTTCTGCGGGCCCTGCCATGTAGGCCTCTAAATAAGCATATTTCTTGCCTGACTGTAAATTTAGGAATTTGTAATTTTCCAACAAACGCATAAAAAAGTATAATTTACTAAAAAGTGAGGAAAAATCTCGGAAAATTATGTCATTTCAGCAACATTTGTAAATCAATGGTATCGAATTAGAAATAAACCACGTTTTTATTGTGACACTGGCAGGGCACTAATTGGCTCCCCCCCCTCCATTCAGTATGCCAGTGCCCCCCCGATCTACACCTTGTTGGCGGGAAAAATCGCAACTGATCTCCCTACCTATCTTCTTTCTCTCTTTCTTTCCTTACCTTTCCTCCCCTTCCCTTTCCTTCCCTTTCTTCTCTCTCTTTTAAGTTTGCTAGGGAGGCAAGGGCCTTTCGCCCCGATCCACATGTTGTTGGCGGGATTAATCGCAACTTATCTCCCCTTCTTTTCACCCTTTTCTTTTCTTCTTCCTCTTTTTTGTTCCCTTTTAGCTCTCCTCTTTCCCTTTCCCCTCTCTCTTTTTTTTGGCGGGGGGGGGGGGCAACAGCCTGGGAGGCAAGGCCCTTTCGCCCCCGATCTCCTTCTTTTCCCCATTTTCTTTTCTTCTTCCTCTTCTTTCTTTCCCTTTCTCTCCTCTTTCCCTTTCCTTCTTTCCTCTCTCTCTCTCTCTCTCTCTCTTTTTCCCTTCTTTTTCTTTGTGGGCGGGGGCAAGGCCCGCTCACCCCTGGATCCGCGCCTGTGGAACATTCCCTCTGGAAATGACCCTCCTTGCCACATCCAAAAGAAACCCTGGGCGCAGGCGACTGGGCATTCCCCCGCGTGCCGCCTCCGTATTTTTTTATCAAGTTACACGCTAGCGAGGGGAATTTTTCGATTAATTCCAATGAAACCGCTCGAGGAAAGCCTATAGACTGTATTTTAAACCTTTACACGTACGTACTGTACTGATATTTTGATAATGTACTGAAATTGTTTTGTCGATGGGTGTTGTGTGTACATGTGTGTGTATGTTCACGCTCGCTGCGCTGATTTCTGCTCTCATATTCAACAGCAAATTGCAAAATAAATACCAATATTTTTGTTTAATATCTGTAACTGCTCGGAATCTTGTATTGTGTTCGAATGGTTGAAGTGGTATCAACTATGAATAACTTGTTTCAACCATACTTTTTCCACAGGACTTCCCTCTCCTTCTCTCTCTCTCTCTCTCCCTCATAACTCTTTCATCTCTCTCTCTCTCTATCTCCCTACTCTTTTTCTGTCCTCTCTCTAAACTTCCCTCATCTCTCTCTCTCTCTCTCTCTCTCTCCCTCCTCCCATCTCTCCCTCATTATCTTTGCCCCCCTCTCTCTCTCTCTCCCCCTCCTCCCATCTCTCCCTCCTTGTCTTTGTCCCCCCTCTCTCTCTCTCTCTCTCTCTCTCTCTCTCTCCCTTGCCTTTTTCTTTCCTTCTTCCATGTTCGACTCCTCCCTTGTCTGATTGAATTTATCTTTCACCTTCTTCAGTAAGATACCATTATTGAAGTTCACACAATACATGTTCAAAGTCTGATTTTGAAATATAGTATGTTTAAAGGTACTATGTCCCATTTGCAGGCCCTAAAAATGAAAAGGTTAAATTCCAACGGCATTTGAAAGACAATACTAATTTAGAACTTCCCTAATAAAAAGGGTGCTTGAAAATGTCTTTAAGTGGGAAAATAACGACTATTAGTTGTCGAATCGACTTAGGAGCTATAGAGCCAGTAAGTAATAGTCTGATTTTTCAGACCATTGTACCGAATGGTCGTACGTTTTATGCTGCGCAAAGATTCAATCAGTTTAATTTTGGCCATTACAAGAAGTGGGTTATTGATGTAGACAAATGCTCATGTACCCTTTACAGCTCATTTTATGTATGTTATTACCAAAGATGAAAAAGCCAGTCAGTCACTCAATAGTGTCTGACAGTGAAGTCTAGCAAGTAAACGGGTTTCCTTGCATAATTTGAATATTAGGACACTGCTAATGTTTAACTTTCGCAGATAGGACATACATGACATATTCATAATTCCTGCAAAGTTCTACAGAATTTGATGGTGGCTGCAAAAGGGACATAGTATCTTTAAATCTTTAGTGTGATATTTTGATATAGTTTACGCATTACTCACAATTTCCGTATGCGCATTCCCATTTCCTAAAAAAGTATAACTTCATTATTTTGTTGTATTTAACTTTTTTAAATCTGTATGAATGACATTGAATGTGGCACTATGAACTGTAATTTTGCATACACAGTAATTATACTTCCTCTAATTCTCTCTCTTCCTCTTTCTCCCCCTTTCTCAGTCTCCCAGTTACCTGTTTCTTACCTTTTACTTCGTTCTTTCCACTATCCTCCTATCGATTCCCTCTTCTCTAACTCTCCTTTTCTCCCACTTTCCTTTTTTGCTATTTCTCTCAGTGCAATATGTGAACATAGTTTGACCCTGTTTTAAGAATACTCTCTTAATTATTTTGATTGCCGTATTTTTTTAATGTCTTAATGTTCTCACATTGTATCATAATTGTTACAACATTGATGTGCAAGTTCAGTTGTTTTTATCATGTAAACTGAATGTAATCCAGCCTACGGGTTGCCATTGCAGGTTCAGTATTTAAATAAACCGTAAACCAAATATCGTTAAATATCGTTAAATATAAAGGACCTTTCAGTCTTCTGACTCGACGATAGCCGATCGGGAGTATGAGTTGAATCAAAGCTAAATTTAAAAAAAAAAGGTTAAGCACAAACAGGCGCGGTGGAGCATATGCCAAAATGGGGGGTGGGCACCAGCAAAATAGGGCACTTCCTGTAATATAAGGGACACCTACAAAGGGAAACATCAAAATGTAAATCTACCATATTTAGACATTAGTAAATACCCCAACATTTTCATGATTGTGATTACATTATCAGGGATGATTTCAATATTCTGTTTCTCTCTTTAAATGGTCCAATATACTGTTTAAGGATCATACTTTGCAGTTTGGTGTGATGGTCTGAATATTAAGACAATTTTAAGATGTGTGACGTCGCAGCGCGAACATTTTTATAATGAGAAAAACAACAACAAATCCTGATGGGTTTTAAGCACAATTTAATCATGAAAGACTGTAAATACAATTCATAAATAACACAGTTATACCAATTATAAATGCGAGCGAGCTTGGGGGGAATAAATGAAATTAAAGGTTGCTCTATAAGTCACTCTTATTCATCCCTTGATAATAAAATTGCACTGCCCCTATTGTGTGTTCTTTTTAAAGAGCACAAAGAAGCCCTCAGATTAGGCAGCAAGTAGCAGAAAACGCCCTTAATACTGGACACAACATTCAATGGAATGAAGCCCACATCATTCAGTTTGAAACGCACTTCTGGTCAAGAATGGTATTGGTTGAAGAATCATCTGCATAAAAAGGATAGGGATTATTGCTATACATTGTTACCTTTCTTCGCTCCAGTGATCTCAAGGCAGCAGACAGCAAGAAATTGTGTAAATAATAAAAGGTCCACGGGAGTGGTTGTTAGAAGCTTTAACTACATAAAACTCACACTCTCTCTTCACACTAGCACTAGCGAGCTCTCCGATCCAGTCTAGACTCTTCGCGAGCGGTTTCATTGGAATTAATCGAGAAATTCCCCTCGCTAGCGTGTAAATAAAAAAACTCTTCTCTAGGCCGGACGCCGGACATACGGGTATCCAGACTTTTCGCTAAACTGGATATACGGTTATCTACTAGTGTTACTGTTAGTGGCCACTAAGGCCCATTAGTGACTATAAAAAACATATGCTCTTCCTGGCTATTTGGGAATGTGTCAGTTTGCAACAGACAAATGGAGAAACGCGCATTTTGTTGAAAATCATGTGATATCACGAACATTTATAAATCACTTGTATGGAATTGAAAATAAGTCATGGTTTAATTTTATTGGGGGCTATCGCCCCAACCCCCCACCAGTACGCCAGGGCCTTCTACTGTACTAACTCTCTAACATGCAAAAAATCCTGAATAAATTCTCAAACCACAAAGATATTTATGGTTTTCTTTGAAGGCGTCATGTGTAACTCCCTCTAACAGTAAATTTTCACAATCAATTTTTGAATTATCCAAACCGTTTTTCCATGAAAATAATGAAAATTAGACATAAGACAGACTTTTAAAAATCTGTCAACACTTAAATCTTTGAAATGGTATATAGAGCCAATTCATTGCTTTGTGACAATTTACATTCACCTAAAATTTAATTTGATTTTAATAATATAGTTGGGAGACTTAGGAATCGATCAGATCAGTTTTTCCCAATTTTTATCATTAATAATGGTCTGTTTTCACTCAAACTTTCAGATTATCTTTGATTGTACATCTAGCATTGAAGTCACTACCTTAGCACAGTTTTTTCTCATCTGAACAATGTTACCAAGTCCCTTTAAATGGTTTACTATTAAACATCGACAGGATTATTCCTTGCAAACCTAATTATGTTTAGCTGTAAACGTGGATTAACCCCAAGTAATGAAATAATATTGAAATGGTAGTCGATGGTAGTCATAAAAATATTTTTTTGTCGTCTTCCCTGAACCCAATCTTGAATGTTTTAAAAGGTTCTTTATATTTTCCGGTTCAAAGGTATGGAGTAATCTTCCTCATTAACTACACAATGCTTCATCCATAAATGTTTTTAAATACATGTACAAAAAGTTAATTTTCAAATGATTTTCTTCCCTCGCTTCAGTCTTCTCCTTCTTCTTCTTCTTCTTTCCTTCTTCTGGTTCGTCCTGAGTCCGTGGTTGGGGCTTCCTTGTTGTTTTAATGATAATACTTTGTATGTTTCTATAGGTTTTTCCGTGTTTCTCATTTTCAATATATTTTCAATATGCTATTGTAATTATTTTTTGCATTGTAATGATCATCTATAAATTTCTGTTTTCGTTTGTTCTATTTAAATTTTAAATATTTTTACTTTTGTATTTAAAGCCCCACTGCACTACTTATAGCTACTTGCGCCCTCTATATAGCAAACAATGCCCGTAAGCGGTGGCAACGGTTGTTCCCCCATGGTCCCTTTTTCTTATGTTAATTGAGAGCTGATATGATGAGATAACCACCTGTCAGTGACCATGCAGGGAGGTCTAATCCCTCCTGGCCAAACTAGTGCAGGTAGGCTTCAACAGGACCATGATGAAAAACACCTTTGCTGATCACGTTTTTATCCTGTATAAATATGTTTCAATAAATAAATGAATAAACAAACAAATTGTCATTTAACTGAAAACTGGGGCATAAGGCCTTATGTCCCTGTTCCAGTTGTTGTAAACATAAATACATTAACGAAGAATAGAATAGCAACGAATAGTAATAATATAACCGCGGCCATTGGATTCATTCACGCACCATGTGCATTATCTCCATTCCCTGTGGAGTATTCCTACCATATTGTTACCATGAGGGCATATGGTAATTACTAACACAGAGGTTTTCTTCATCCTACCAGGTCCCGTTTCTCTCCTGGGTATGGAGTGGCAAATGTAGATTGATGACTTATCAAATACATTCGTGTCATGTCAGGAATCGAACCCACGGCCTCTTTCATTTCAAGTTAAGTGCTTAAACCGCTCGACTACGACACCTTCTTGACTTAACTATGGCAGGCCGTTCATGTCTCTGTTTACTCTCACCATTATGATCTTTAGATAATATTTTTTCCTTCAATAATGGATTATCCAAAAATGTAAATTCTGTAGATTTGTGACCATGAATTTTACGTCCCTTGAGACAGGCGCAGATCCAGGATTGCTTAGGGGGGCCAAATTTGAAATTATATGAGCCAAATATTGGTACGTAATGGTGAGCAGTGGCGAGATGAGCAAAAACGTTGGGGGCAGAAAAAATCCGCATCACCACCACTCTACATGCGGGCCCCGGCCGCTAAACGTTTTTCAAGTGGGTGGGGAGAGGCTGAAGTATTTACGATCAGGTAGAGCGTAGCGTTAATTGGCGTGGGGTCTAGGGGCGAACCCCCGGCGGGGGTCAAGGTGCGGAGCCCCTGGAAGCTCAGGGGGTATGGGCTTTTAATTACGGTCAGATGAGCATATTTTGATACCTTATTCATGACACTGGCAGGTCACTAATTAGCGTAGGGTCCAGGGGGCTGAGCCCCATGAATCTCAGGGATTTGAGGCATTTTATAACAGTCAGATACGCATATTTTTATACCGTATTTGTGACACTGGCTTGACACTAATTGGCGTGGGGTCCAGGGGTTGGAGCCCCCGGAAGGTAAGAGGTTTTAGACATTATATTACGGTCAGATGAGCACCCAGGGGCCCACCGTAGTGGCCTTGGTTGGGTCCAGGGGGCAGAGCCCCGGAAGCCCAGGGGTTTTGGGCATTTAATCACGGTCAGATGAGCATGTTTTGATACCTCATTATTTTGTGACACTGGCAGGTCACTATTCTTTCTTTCTTTCTCTTTCTTTCTATTTCTCTTGAATATACTTTTTTCAAAAAGTGTGGGGTAGTTCGAGCCCCCGAGCCCCGCCGTTCCGTGGGCCCTGACATGTAGGCCTCTAAATAAGCATATTTCTTGACTGACTGTAAATTGGGAATTTGTCATTTTCCAACAAACGCATAAAAAAGTATTATTTACTAAAAAGTGAGGAAAAATCCCGGAAAATCATATCATTTCAGCAACATTTGTAAATCACTGGTATCGAATTAGAAATTAAACACGTTTGAAATTTTTAGTGGTGACCGGTGGCGTATCTGGTGCTTGGTCTCGTTGGGAGGGGGGAGGGGGCGAGAGGGGCGCAAATGCATATCCCACGCCTGTCATATCGAAACATAACACCCATATTTTGTTCAGAACGTGGGAAGGGGAGGGCTTTCACCAGGCTTTCACTCCCGCCGGAAGAAAATTTTGAGATTTTTAAGTCTATATAGAGCATTATAATGGCTAAAGTTTATAAATTCCGAAAGAAAATGTATATTTACACCTATGGTGTCGGGGGGCTCCTTCTTCATGTTTTGTTCGGTAATGAATAAGGCTAGTTTCTGTGGGTGTCATCATGGTCATGTACGCAAACTCCCTCGAAACCCGCCCTAAACACTGAGTTTTGTGAATCCTTATCAGCATACGTCGGCTCTATGACTTGCAGGAGCCGTAATAGTTCATTATTCCTCGGCGATCATATCAAATAGTTATTGTATCTGAGATGGCTAGATACTGTAAATCAATAACCATTTTCAATACAATCGATAACCATTTTCAATAGGATAAGCCTAAATATTTTATGTGTGAAAACAAGTCATTGTCTTACGTGATATAATAAAGATGTCGGGCTCGGTTTCAAAAAGTAGACTTTTATTGACCTGTAATATGAAAACTATAATATGATTACAAGTTGTGTTGTATACCCTTCAGAACCAGAGTGAAAAGGCTGGTTGTTTACTACTGTATATCACTTTTACAAATTTATACGTAGCAGGTTCTTTGGAACAAACATACCAAGAAAGACAACTTGTATAGTTTTATACGATTAAAGTTGTATAGGCGGATACTCCACCCTCTCAAATAGCGTGCAAAGAGCAACAACATGAAAATGGAAAGACACCTCAGGCCTGGGCCTGAGACACCTGTTTGCGTTTCGTGAGGTATCCGGGCCATCTATTAATACTTATTTTATTGAGTAAGTTTTGAAAAAGCACAAAAACGAGTACTCACTCTCCAATCGCATTGGTTATTGGGGAATTTGGAATGTCATCAAATATGTTTTTTTCCTTTTAACACAATAATTGTTTTGCCACTCATTTCAGGCCTGTCTAAATATATACTTTTTCGTAAAGCAACAGACAAGTTATTTTGTCATATAACTGATTAACATTTGAAAATGTCCTACACTAGTGTCTGGCAGTGCGTGTCCCATATTTAATCAGGTTTAGAAAGGTTGTGGTTGACATGATTAAAAAAAAAACAATTGGTTCGCTTGCACATATCTGTATTACTGTAAACTAAAGGTTAAATAAAAATGAGTATGACTCCGCAAGGACTCATAAGAAAAATCCGTGTATGTGAATGGGGTATTATACTCCTCAGAGTAAATCGCAAGAATAAACAGAAAGCCGAAACCAGACAATTATAATTAGAAGCGGAAGCTAGTTATGAAGGAACAAAGTGCGAACAAAATAATATCGGGCTATATAGCCATTTTCATAATGTAACCAAATTCAATGCAAACGTCTATGCACTATGAACATGACGGACATATAAAGAGGACAAAATATACGGTTCCCATTCTACCCTCAACAATTGCTTTGGTAGACAAAGGAACATCCCTTCACTGCTATTATGTAAAAATATGTAGAACAGGTGTCACATGCATATTCACCTGTTCGACTTATTTTACATAATAGCAGTGAAGGGATGTTCTTTTCTCTACCACAGCAATTGTTGAGGGTAGAATGAGGAACCGTATATTTTGTCCTCTTACTTTGTCCGTCATGTTCACAGTGCCTGTAGCCTGGCAACGCGATATGGCTTGCCCTATACCTAATAACGCGTAATATATGCAATTTGCAGTCTGACTATTCGGCATATTGGCTTTTGTAGACGTAATGCCTTAAATGTCTACACTACATTTAATTGGCCACGCTCATTATTTGTTACAAGACTATCCAAAATAAAAATAAAAAATGTTATGTTATCCTAAAGTCACCATCTCTCCCATTAACACATATCTTCTAATAGGCGACACGGGGAGAGAATAATTTATACAGAAAGGAAGACATAGGGAAAAATCTTGTTTGTCGAGTTGATCTGGCCTCTTTCTTGGACACATAATCTAGATTATATTCCTAAACTTGTCATTTCTTTCTTGCCTCGCTTAAATTCATTTACAATCAAGAGAAATATTGATGGGGGTTTGGAGAAAATAAATTGGGGATGCTTGAGCCCCAAAGACCCTTTCTAGAACGGCTACTGAATGAACGAGAAACCGCACGTCAAGACATATTTATCAATTTTTCAAGTACAGCCTTTGTAAAAGACTAGTCATTTTAACCCTTTACAGACCGGAGATAAAACGCCATTAGTGCACTTCCTGTTCTTGTAATCTAGCCTTGCTTATACGGGACGAGCCACACCGCTAAACTGACTCCGCATCAACACCGAACCGACCAATTATACATGGCTTTCCGTGCAACGTAATTTTTATTCGGTCGGTTATCGATTCGCCGTGGGTATCTATCAATAAGACTGGGGCCTTGCGAGCAGTTACATATCCGTGTATGTAGTGCGTACCGTACCCGCATCTTATAGCAAGGAATACCGTTAGCGGCGTTATTAACACAATACATGGATATAATTATATGCACCTATAGTATAAGCGTCCGGTGCAATATAGGCAGGTTAATTAGCGGTTTATCATTTTGCTGAATACGGTTGCTTCTTCATTTTCTGCGAATATATTACATAAATGGAGTGATTAGATCACAAGCCTCGCTTCGACAGTACGTGGATTCGCCGATCCGTAACTACTAGTATAACTACTAAACAGTACTAGATCCTAAACTTTCTACCTTCGAGGACAACGAACGGTGACTACCAATCATTCATGTTAAGCTTTTGCTCGAGACCATTCCACTGATCAAAATGAGCAGTCGATTTATTTTTAACGCGATGATTTGACAAGAGGAGCCTGAAGAGCAATACACGTTACGTTATTTTTGTTATAGTGATCTTTCAATCGAGCTGCTAAATCGCATGCTTTTGGGATTACGGGGAGAAGGTAAGAGTACATTGAGCACACTGTTTTATCGACTCTCATAAATTTTATTGGATTGCAATTTGTGAATGTAATGTGTGTTCGTTTGTTTTCATTTCCATAACAATAATAATAATAAGTTACAAATACTGTATACATGGTAAATCATAAATACACGGTAGATCTAAATCATAAATTTATAGCCTGCAAATCAAACATTTCTATTAAAGGGGAAGTCCACCCTGATATTAAGTTGGTTTTTAATAGAAGCAGAAAAAAATGAGAGAAACAGATCAAGCGAAGGTTTGAGCAAAATCCGATGTAAAATAAGAAAGTAGATCTAGGCCTAATGATTTTTTAATTGGTTTTTGCTAAAACTGCATGACCTGTTGCTCTTATTTTTCTGCTTCTATATTAAAACAAACCCTTTAACAAGGGTAAGGTCGCCCGGCCAAGGGAAACAGAAAAAGTGACCAATGTCGACGGCTAGATGGCCTTTCCTGAGTCTGAGAGGTTCAACAACAAAGTCACGTTTTTTCCTCGAGAGCGACAGGATATACATGACCACTGTAGACAGTTTGCCGTTACCGAGAGGTGCATGGTCATGAAGACAGTATACAGACTGTGATCTGGGCTGCGTCTCACGAAACCGTCATAAGTACTAGTACTGTACAAGTCCAGCGACATCCCATTGAAACGCGTGTTAAACTTAATACACGCGTTTCAATGGGATGTCGCTGGACTCGTACTTATGACGGTTTCGTGAGACGCAGCCCAAATCATAGACCTACTATACGTAGTAGGTCCAGGGGGGTGTTTCACAAAGACTAAGATCGACTTTAAGTTGGACTTAAGTATGACAGGCCGTTCATGCCACTGTTTGCTCTTACCATTTACTGGCATTTGTCTTTCAAGGGACGTACAAATCGTGGTCTCAAATCTACAGAGTTTACATTTTTTGATAGTTCATTATTAAAGGAAAAAATATTATCTAAAGATTATAATTTAGAGACCAATGGTGATAGCAACCAATGGCATGAACGGCCCGCCATATTTAAGTCCAACTTAAAGTCGATCTTAGTCTTTGTGAAACACCCCCATGTCTGAATCAAGCATGCATTCATGAGTTAATGAGATTCATTTCCGTTTCCTGTATTATTTTTTCCGACACACACAGTGTTTGTAACTCCCTTGAAACTTCTTTTGTATTTTCTTCTGTTCTGTGGCCACACAATGTATATTTGTGATTGTACACCTCTTTGCGATGTATAATTCTGCTGTGAAATGATCTTTGTTGTTGTTAAAGTAAACTAATTCAACGTTCAACATTTGACTGTCTTTAAGTATGGCGGATAGCCCATTTCAGAGGCACTTACGTATACGTAATGCCACTCTCTATGTAATCACTCGGGCAAAGTATATTGTGTTAGTAGTGAGCGATTATAAGGAAATACGGAATGTTCGGTTCATCTAAATCAAGAGCATTGTCCCTTCTTTAATATGATACAGTTCGAAGGTTTCTTATTGTCAACTTGTCTTCGCTAGACAGAGTGTTGTCACTTAATTGCCTTGCAAAATCTACTCGAGTGAATGAAAGCTGACCTACTAGATTTTATGGTTGGTGAAATTTGGACAAAAAAAATCACGAATTTTCATTACATAACAAATCAATTAGGCCATTTTTGTAGTATGACAAAATGTATACTTACATGTAAGTGCCTCGATACGAATTATTTCATTCACCTGTTACGAATAATTGTATTTATTAGTTAAGAATGTAAAATGCATATTTTACGTGTTGTTAGGTAGGGAAGGCCTTAATGTTTGTCCTACCTAGCAACAAAAAATGCGTGCAATTTGGATTCTGACTGTTGAGATGCATTCATTCGTAATGGGTGAATGGAATAAGTCGTATCAAGGCACTTAGTTATACACTTGGGGGGTGTTTCACAAAGACTAAGATCGACTTTAAGTTGGACTTAAATATAACAGGCCGTTCGTGCCATTGTTTTCTCTCATCATTTACTGGCATTGGTCTCTCAAGGGATGTACAAATCATGGTAAAAATCTACAAAATTATATTTTTGATAATTCATTATTGAAGGAAAAATATTATCTAAAGATTATAATTTAGAGACCAATTGGGATAGCAACCAATGGCATGAACGGCCTGTTATACTTAAGTCCAACTTAAAGTCGATCTTAGTCTTTGTGAAACACCCCCAGGTTACATAACGAATATGGCTTATTACATACGAACGAGGCTTAAAGGGAAGGTTGAGTTCTGGGAAGAGGTGAAAATAATTTGTGAGCGTTATCATTGTTATTATGCAAGTGACGAAACACATCAGAAAAAAAAGTTCCCTGAAAAGCATGGCTCTTCAATGCCTTAATATTCTAAATATGGCATGTAACAGCATATAAATCGGGACGGATTTGTACGCCACTTGTTCGTGTAGTCCCGTATACATATTTATGTGTACAGTGCTTTTAGCTTTACCAAGACTGGGCAAAATTTATTATCATTTTGATGATTCCAGAACCTTGCAGTACACACCAATACTAATATGCTAGATGATCAACCTTTTCTGATCGATTCCACACCGTTTCTTTCACAATGCAATCGCATGACCAGAACTCAACTTTATCTTTAATAAACAGGAAAGATATTAGCAGTTATTAATAGGAAAGTTGTCAATTTGCCTTTGACTGACTACAACATTAATAATAATGACAATAATAATATTCTCCTTTCATATAGCGCTTAATACATAGATCTTTGATGTCTCTAAGCGCTTTACAGATACTATTACCCCGGTCAGTGGATTCAATGCTTGCCCGCACACACTGTGTGTACAATCTTCACTCCCTGGGGAGCATTCCAGCCAGGCGTTACTTGACGCGTTACTTGACATTAGTCATTCATAACAATGTTTCCTATATTTCCTCTCTCTTTTACTGATCTATTTCTTTCAGTTTTCTACCTCTATTTAACCGAACTTGGCCTGGACTTCCCCTTTAAAACATGATAGATGTATACCCAAGATTGATGTGTTTCCTTGTTTCGATCAAGAGTTTGATCGCAAAACATATCATTCCTTTTAAAATGACCCCACAATCATAATAATCTAGTGTTTCTTTTAATGCTTCCATGGCGAATAATGTTCAGTATAATTATATCATTTTATACAACTGTAGGCCTCACCATGGAGCTAGTGTTCTAGCTCCATGGCCTCACGTACCAAATTGGTGTCGTTATGTCTTTATAGAGAAAAGGTTCATTCTGCCGAAAGTCGGAGCTTTGCCGCAAGAAGACAAAGTGTGTGGTCTAAGATATGAGTAAATACTTAGTGTCCGCTCAGTAGGCATATATATCTTATTTGTAAACGATAAATATTGGCTTTTAACATTTTTATATTCAGCTTTTTCTCAGAGTATAAACGCGTTGCTTATATTAAATTAAGTAACAAAAAAGGATAACATCTCGAAATGAATCACTATCTTTTCGTCCCCAGGTAAGGCTACTTCTTCATGAAAACAGGGACAGGTTGAATGTTACTGAGAGCAGGGCAAAATATTCAAGTCTTTGTGCTAATGTCTAATTATCATTATTATTGATATTACTATTGCTATTATTATTATTATTATTATTATTATTATTATATTATTATTTTTACAATTATTCTCGTCATCATTATCAGTATTATCATTATACAAAAATATACACATAATAAGCACAAAATAAATGTACAGCAGAATAAAATAAAATATTTACAACGAAGTAAAACACATTTAGGCCTATACATCAACATTCAAGTAAAATACATTCAAATGTCTTTATGGGGAGGGATACTGTTAGCTCATAAAATAGACGAAGAGATATTTATAAGGAATTATAAGATAAGTGCGATTTCATTGATTCATTAATTTCGGGTTATTGAAAGAAAATTCCTTTTACAAAATTTCAAAATACTGCTACAAATAAAGATTACATAGTTGCACTGTTCAAAATCATACAAAAGAATCAAATAAATTCACAATATTGACAAGGAACAAACAATGAGAAAAGAAATGAACAAGAAGTATTCAACATATTTCATTTCAAACTGATAATAAACATATTAAACAGATTTCCAGTCATAAAGTAAAGAGAGAAAATGAGAAATGGAGAGAGACAAGCTGAGGAAGACGACAGAGAAAAGAGAGAGGAAGAAGAGGAATCGGTTGAGAAAAGGGAAAGAAGTATATAAAAGAGTGTCATTTCATTTGCTGATAGTTTACATTTGAATCCTAGTACAGGCATGTTAATTTTGCGTTACATCCATTGGGTACTTAATTATACACTACAGATATAAATCACTTATAGTCTGTCAGTAGCCTAGAGATTGAAGGGAAAGGGAAGGCTCTATAGGTTGTTCATTAAAAAATTATACCAAAATAATTGCTTGATGACTAACTCTAAACGTTTGAAATCATTGGAGTCAATTTCAACAAGTGGCAGGTTAGAAAATGGCCTGCATAAGAAGCATCTTTAATTTTTTTCTGTTTATTTTTCTGTTCGTCTATTTTTTTCCTTCTATTATTCCGTGTATACTTTCCTCATTCCTCTCATGATTCTGTTTATATAGGCACGACTGCAGGGCCCCGTGGCATAAAACTTAACATTGAGGCAACTTTGCCATCAATGGCAACTACCATGGTAACAGGGCTCAAAAGCCAATCAAAATCAAGGTTTCCATGGTAGTTACCATTGATGGCAAAGTTGCCTCAATGGTAAGTTTTATGCCACGGGGCCCTGATCAGGAGATTTCTTTTATAGGAGAGGGAGGATGTCTGCGGCCTTCATCCCTACCCCGCCAGTAGACTCGTGTTTCTATGGGTGCGTTCAAGCGATTTTTCGAAGCTAGAATCACAAACATGAATCACAATTCAAAACGCCGATACAAAACACGGTTACTGCGGGAGATCGTTCAAGCGATTTTCAGCGATTTTCCATCAACGCTGATTGTCGCTCTTTTTAAGCCCACCCATGCAGGAAGAATAGAAATAGGTAGCGATAATATATATAATAGATAATGACGTCATAGAATCATAATTGAGATCTCCGTTCGTTCAAGCGAATTTTAGAGACCGTGATTCTGCAGAATCATGATACAAAACGCATCTTTTTCAGCGTTTCATGTTTGTGTTTTTAAACACGTTTATTTTTACGACCAACGAAAAATCGCTTGAACGCAACCGTGTTTTAAACTAAACGTCTTTGAAAACCGTGATTCTATAGGGTGAAAAAGTGTCGATTGAACGCACCCTAGATGCCATCATGATGGGCAGCGTTTCACGTTACCGTCGTAAGTACAAGTTCGCCGACAACTCATTGAAATGCGTGTATTAAATTAAACTCGGTGAGCTTGTACTTACGACGGTTTCGTGAAACGATGCCCTGTCCGTCCAACCATAAGGAAAAGCACCTAATTAGCAATTCGTTGGTGACCATGACAACAGCGTCAACATCACGAGCGATGTATAAATAATGAGCAAGTCCGCGATATTTGATTGGTGACCATGAGACAGCTTCACTACATCACGAGCAATGTATATACATATATAATGATATTTGATCCAAAATACAATACTCACTACATCATTGCGAATACCACATGTATTTCTCACAATCGTATCCATCTGATAATCCTAATTTGATACTTATAGTTTCCATCCAGAATTTTTGAAAATGAGGAGGAGGGGATCTATGTCATAATAATGATAATAATAAACTAGACATGTAAATAGGTGGGCTGTTCCAAGTGCATACCACACATGGTTAGTGAGATAGTGATCGGTGAAATGTTTGACCTTTGACCCTGATTTACATACTAATATATTGCATGGCAGAGATAAAACCATTAATGACATTTCACATAATGACGTCATGATGACGTCACGATGCCCTGGCGTCGCTGAAAAGTCACGCAGTTGGACTAGGAACTATCTTCAAGGAAAGTTTCATGACAATGGCTTTACCGAATCTTGAGATATCTTGCGAACAAATTCGAGGAAGGATCATAAATATTTCTTCCATACAGACACAAAATAAATACTATTTTTAATTTTAATTCGTCACTTAGACGATTTAGGTGATACGTATGCTCATGTGTTACAAAACGAAGAACGCATTTTCACGATTTCATCTTCCGTTTTGAAATACTCCTCCCATTATGGTCTATCCATAAGTCAAGTATCAACTGTGTATCATTGATCATTTTGGATCTAAGAAAGATGGTCGCCGGAATGGGAGGCAAGTGCTATAACCAATATACCAAAATATCTGCATAGACATAACACGTAAACGGAAAATTTGATTCTCAAATAAAATCTTGTATTTAAAATATCGCCATGATTCCAACATCTGATTAAAAAATTAAATGTCCCCTTTATGTACAGAATTTTCTCAGCTACAACATATCCGCAGCTGGCAGAAAAGAATCGAGATATTGCTCAAACAACTAAGACTGGAACGTAGAATGAAAATTTCAGAAAAATTCACCTCCCTTAGAGAATACACGCAAAATTGGGAAAATTGACATGCCTCTTTTACTCGCAAGAATGGGCCATGATGCCATTGTTAAAATGAAAATCAATAGCACCTTTTGTGTAGAAAATCGCCTCAGCTACTTCATATCAAACATTGAGAGAAAAACAAACAATATTAATAGAGATACACTCAATTTTTTGTAAATATGCTGACGTCATTATGTGCTTATTCGTATCTTGAGTTCCAAGGCCATTATAATGACGTCACGATGTACTTCATGGCCAAATGAGACATCAAAACATATCTCCGACTCATATTCTATCCACATGTGAAAACAAAGTTGAGTTATCCGTGTATTTAAATAAGTTATGGCCAATTAAACATAGGCATGTTTTTATTTTAAAAATGCAAATATGCGGCCGCGCGTGTTGTTATCTTTGACGCGCGCGTATTCCATCATTATGCATACAAAATTACTGAAATGGAAAGGGATTGTTAAGCAAAGTATAAGAAATCCAAAAGATGCAAATATTGTATTTTTCCGTCCCGCGAGCGCTATGCGCGCAAATACGCGCGCACTGACCGACACGCGCGGAAATTTTGGAAACGCTTAAAATTGTCTAAAACGTATAGAAAATGACTTGGTTTGGGGTTTCGAGCATTTTTGTTTCTAATTTCTTTTTGACGCACGCGTATGCTCACGCTTTAAAGACACATGCGCCCCGCATTCCAGAGGGCGTTTAAAATACGTACGCGCTGGCGGACGGTGCTAGCTGCCTATTGACACCAACAGAATACGGCTCTTACGCAGATGGCATGTTCCGAATGCCCGAACAATGCCGATTATCGCATACATGTGCCGAAGTAATACCAATCGCAGTTCGGCTCTAAGATTCGGCTGCTGTTTCCGCCCACTTTCGTGACGTCACGATCGGCAGCGATCAGCTGGCTTGGAGAAGGCAGGCCGTATTGTGTGGTTTTGATTACAAAAAAAAACTAGAACGGCTGGTGACCTCAGAGTTCGTCAGACTCTGCAGACAAATATTAGCCAATCAGAGCACTCTTTACTTCGTCTTAGAAAAAATCGCAGCCTAAGTTATGTATTTTAGAAGACCCATTATTGGTTGTTTCAGTCAAAAACCGCACGAGCCGACATGAATATTCATAGGCTATTGTTGCCCGCCAATTCTGCCCAGCAACAAAGGCGTGTTCGCGATACCTTGCCCTCCATTCGATACACACGTGCGACAACGAACCGTCCATCTTTATTTTTATTTCTTTTCTTTTTTGGTATTTCTGTTCGCTGTCTCTATTTTGTTTAACTTTATTTCGAAAACTTTGTGATTTTGTTTCATCTTGGTGGACATAATATATTGCGTGTTATATTTGTTTCCGCTAAATTATGGTAAGTTTTGTTCGACGTGAGCCGTTTTGTTGCAAGCGCTATTGACTTGTGTGTGCTGTGTGACCAGCGTGAGTCTTGTGTACGTCGCTGATGTTGGTACATGTGATTCATAAATATACAAACACGTTGAACTTCTGTGCTCTGTCCGTCCGTGTCTACTTCGTAGGTGTTTTCATTTTCCTTCTTTCTTTCATAATATCTGCCTTTTTGGCCCGATGATGAAAAAATAACAACAACAAACTAATTGCTATGCCTATGCAAAAGAAAGAACATAAATACATCTTCTAATCGTACAGACTAGACCTAGTCTACTACGGAAGTAGAATCTACTAGGCTAATATAGACTCTATTTTTACATTATTAGTCAGAAATGGAAATGCTCCTCCCCAAAAAAAAAAAAAAAAACGGTTAGACTAGATCTATATGAAATAGTTTAGCAAAAATTTCATTAAAGAACAAATATCACATTCATATAATTTCTTTAAATTATACATTCACTAAAGAAATACAATGGAAATAGGGTGAAAGTTGCAGTAATCGAACCAAAGAAAGACATTCTTCAGAAGAAGATTAGTTTTGTTTTATGTATTTATATTCAACAATATATAAGGAAAACTCGGTCAATGAACCTACATTCCTTACGAGGAGGCAACTAAGGCAACATGGATTGTACTAGTCTAAATTACCAGCCCATTATGGTGTTCAATGTATTTGTGGCTGCTTTTACATCTTGAAATAAAGGCTCATCGTGATTCAGATATTCAACAATTATTTATGAAATAATTATGATATTGTGAAATTCTACCAAAACTCGTTATTTCTCATTATCAAAGAACATTTTCTCAGCTAATTACAAACGGTGCCTGGTTGGCAAGCCTAATTCTTAGCGCATTCATCAACGATGCGTCATCCTGTTCGATTTTCCCAAGCTCAGCTGGCCCAGCGTTACCGATAGGATCGTATCATTTTGAGACATTCCATTTTTAGACAAGGGGAAATTTTGAACTGGAAGATAGATAAAAGACTAGCAGAAAATTTGAGTACTGCAATTTAGATCAAAAAAGCAATGTAACATTAAATCAATACAAGGAAATATAATCACATTTTTCAATACATGACTTAGCCTGACTCCATCCCTTATTTTGTGCGTATAATTTCTGAACACCCCTTATGCCTAATCGACGAGCCCAAAACCCAAAGTCTAGGGGTGTGGCATATTCCACTACTACGAAGGGCATTTCCCTCCATATATTACAATCAATGCATGAAAAAAGGATATATCTGAATAAATATACGCATTATAACACTTTGAGACAGCCAAAGATCAGTAAAGAATGGTTCATAATGATTTAATTTCCATTTATTTGATGTAAATCACAGACATTTAGCAAAACAATTGTCCCTCATAAAATGCATTTCCCCGCCAGTGAATGGTTTATTCCTGGTCGCGAATGATTTATACACAAGCACTTTGATTGACAGCTGTATGCAAATTAGAAGTCGATCTTCGGAACCAAGATGGCGGTGACTAGAGCAGCGATAACTACACTGCCGGGACGGTGCCCTTTAAAGTGAAGGCGCATGTGCGTGGGCTAAAATTCTGACCCATAGCCTGAGCATGATTGATAACAAATTTGAATTGAAATTGATATTGCATGGCTGAGATACATGTACGACCATTAATGACATTTCACATATTGACGTCATTAAGACGTCACGGTGCCCTGGCGTCGCTGAAAAGTTGGACTAAGATTCTTGAGATATCCTGCGAACAAATTCGAGGAAGAATAATATTAATTTCTTCTATACAGACACAAAATAAATACTAGACTTGAATTCTTATCATAATTATCGTATACAATACGTCATGTGCCGTGAATTTATTGCAATGATACATCCAAGATGTCTACCAGAACTGTCAATTCGTTGCTGAAATATTATCAAGCCAAAAGAAGAAACATTAGAATTTCTATTTTAAATTGAAATAAAATATATAGAAGAAATAAGTAGAGAATACAATCATGATTTTGGTACTGGAGGATTAACATGGACAAAATGCACTTGTTTACATGACCACATTATCTCTTATTCACTCTAGGTGCAATGTTTTCTGACTGTTTTCAAGACAATATCATGTTTGTCGATCATAGTTCTACGTAGCTTGATGTCTCATGGTAATTTTTTAGTGGAAAAGCAATCTAAGCAACAATTTCTGAATTTTAGCGACAATCGTTCGCCGTTGCTGCTCTTTAATACTATTATGACGTGCAGTAACAAATTGAAATTTCAGAACTCGTGATAAATTCGTTTAACAGTTGATTCCACTAATTGGTTGATTCTATTGTTCGGATTCTTTAGCAGAGCGAGATAGAAATTGACATTCTCATGGCTGACGACTTTGCATTAGTGTTCATCGTCTCTACAATGCTATTTGAACAATATTTGGTGACAAAAGACGGCACGCTGGTGCCATTTCTATGTAGGATCAAAAGGGTCAAATGGCAAACACATGGCAGATAAATGATCCTCAGTACTGGGTCTAATAATTTTTAGAAAACTTAATTTGAACCCGGCCATATTCTGTCTGTCTCTCTCTCTTTTGTCATTGCCTTCATTTCCTCGTTTCCTTCATTCTCCTCGTTTCCTTCATTCTCCTCGTTTCCTTCATTCTTACAACGGAGTATGTAATGTGTATATGTTTGCCTCAATCATTGAGAATATAATCACTAATATCGCTGAAATGATTCTTCTCCTACCCCTTCTTCTTCATTTTCTTCTTCCTAGTAGTAGAAGTAGTAGTAGTAGTAATATCAGCAGTATCATAGTAATCATTATTATTATCATTCTATTTATTAGTATAGTTAATATCGTAATTATTATTATTATAGTGATTATTTTTTATTGTTATTATTCTTATACTTATTTGTATGCTTCTTCTTATCATAATTATCGTATACAATACGTCATGTGCCAAGAATTTACTACTAAAATACATCCAAGATGTTTACCAAAAGTTCAGAAGTACAAATTATACTTGATAATATGTTTGGATATCTTGTCCGTTTTATAATAATTTGGGGTCTGTGCAGACTCCGGTACTACTGTTGTAAGTTTTTCTTTTCCTAGTCATGCACATGTATGTTAATGTTAGGCCTTTTCCATTTTGTACTCATGTTCAATTGTGTGTTGTATTTATCCCTGATTTTGTATAAATTGATAGTATGTTAATTGATGTTATATATATTTGCAGAAACAGCCGGAAAGTGATTTTATGCCATATTATTTTGTGCATGATAAATAAATAAGAATTCAATTGAATTTTGTCTTTTCTAATGTATTTCTTAGTTTTTCCTTCTTTCATCTTCTCTCTTCCCTAATAGCCTATATTGATTTGTTTTCCCCTTTTTTCTCTTTCTATTCTTACTGTTGTATTGCCTTGTTTAATTTGTTTCATCTTCTTTATCTATATTTCCTTTTGTATTTATTTAATTAGCTTTTCCTTTGAGCTTCTCTTTTATTATATCCGTTTTGTAAATAATAATGAGCATGCAATAAAGAATGTTGTTTATAAAGTCATTGATGACACTTATTCCTTGACAAACAAAGTGCATATTTTCTCAAAACTTTAATGATCAATTTTCTCATAATGACAATCAAACCACAATTAATCTTTACAAACTGTGTATTATGCTATCAAGGCTTCAGTCAAAATTAGGCTACTAAATCAATAGAATGAAGGTTCATTTTCTTCCATTTTCTTCAACATTGGTCAGTGTAACGAAATTATTCCAACTTTATTGTATCAGTGTATAAAAATACGTTATAAAATTTTTAATAAATGCATTCGTATTACTGTAAGGTTGTTGGCTTGTTTTATTCTGTACAACGCAAGTGAACGACAATGTTTGGAAAGGTTGTACTCAATTTTTCAGGTCATAGTAATCGACGTCTTGACATGAGACTATCTTCCTCATGCAGAAAAACGACTTAGCGTTGGTCAATTCCTTTCGTTCGAAGTTTGTTTTCATCTTAAATTTTAAGCATGATTAGCAAATTCTTTGCAAAAGTCATAAAAACAATCATAATTTGGTAATACGTACCTCTCAGCCAACGCGTGACCTTGTCTGTGTTCATTAGGAGGAATTCACGGTTTCGAGGCATAGTTGTTTGCCCAGACCCTTAATAGAAACATCACATAGAGGCATGCACTACAACATTTCCAAACAACCTTAAAGGGCAAGTCCACTCCAAAAATAACTTACTTTCAATAGAAGCAGAAAAATCAGACAAACCAATCAAAAAAAGTTTGAGCAAAATCGGATAACTAATAAGAAAGTTATAAATTTTTAATGACATGAAAAACTTTGAAAATTACTAGACAAATTGGCAACTCACTCTCCACTAATTATTTTCTTTATATTGATAATATAAAATTCCTATTTTCCCCTTAAGAATATTATTTCTTCACACCAGCATCCAAGTCAGATTAATAGTAATATGTTTTTGTCTGGATGCACTAATATAGAGTAATTTTTTCCAGTTAATCATGAAAAATGTGAATTTTGATAAACTATTTATATAAAAATCAATAATTATGAAGATACAATATTCAGAAAATAGTTTTCAAATTACCTTGTTCACAAAAAGTGCTTGGAAATAAGAAAAATAAAGAAAGAATAAATAAATAAAGGCAATTCTAACGAAAACATAAGGTGGTCTGTATTATATACAGCCCACCTGATAAATAAAGGCAATTCTAACGAAATTATGAGGTGGTCTGTATTACTTACAGCCCACCTTATAATATGTCCATTTATATAGCGCAGCTACTATATGTATATACTCTACTGCGCTTAATACAGAGTATCATATTATTATACCCCGGCTGTAGCTGCGCCTCTCTAATATGGCGCTATTAAGGAATTCCTTCCTACCGCGGATACCCATTAACCTAACCTTTATGGAGAGTGGGAAATGTAGATTGTCTTGCCATATATAGGACATTATTGTTATCTAATAGGTTTTTTTATGAGGGGATCCACGTTATCGAATAGTTTTATCTTGTAGAGGAGGGGATCCATGTTGAGCCTTTCTAATATTTTTTATTTCTCCTGTCCAAAAGAAAATGTTTCTCAGTCAATTTCAACACAAATTATCTCAATTTAATTTCCTTTGTGCATGCAACACAGAGGCCTAAAACAAGCATGAATTGCATTAAATCATAGCTTATTGAGAGAGATAGTTGTGACACTCGCATATATTATACATAGGCGATCAAATGAATTCATGGAGCTCCAAATTATTCCCTCAGTCCCATTTAGGCCAAGAGCATTAGGTCAAAATAGGCTTAAACATGGACATTTCTCATAAGCTGATTTTTTTTCAGGATAGGTCCAGGAATATGTCTAGAATAACATACTAAAACTCCTCATATATCCTCCTTGAGCGTTTTCCGCAATCCAAGATGGCGTCCAAAATGGCCGCCATTTCCTGAATTTCTTATAACTTTGCTACTAGATAACCCAAATACAAAATTTAAATGTCTGAATATATGTTTTTTAGCATAATGAACTCAATTAAATACATGTTGATAAATTTCGAAACACACAAGTAGCTATTAACCACTTAAGCCCTTCCCAAAATCCAAAATGGCGCCCAAAATTGCCGCCATTTCCTAAATTTCTTATATCTTTGCAACTAGATAACCCAAATACAAAATTTAAATGTCTAAATATATGTTTTACAGCATAAGGAACTCATTAAAATACTTATTAATAAATGTTGAAACACACAAATAGCAGTAAAACTACTTGAGCCCTTCCCGAAATACCAAATGGCACCCAAAATGGCCATTATTTTCAATTTTAT
This sequence comes from Mesocentrotus franciscanus, assembly GCA_037976565.1. Classification (NCBI taxonomy): domain Eukaryota; kingdom Metazoa; phylum Echinodermata; class Echinoidea; order Camarodonta; family Strongylocentrotidae; genus Mesocentrotus; species Mesocentrotus franciscanus. Next base: position 27,080,863 of record CP137684.1, read on the forward strand.
CTCATTGTATTAAAGTAGATACGTTCTGAATATATCAAATGTCTAGACTAGAACAGCACCATTGAAATACATATCAGTACAAAAAACATTTTCATAAAAAATTACTTCTTAGGCATAAAGTACACACACACACACACCCACGAACTCACACACACACGTGCACACACACATATGGCTGCTTCCATCATCCTCAACGATATCAGACTGACAGTGTACTAAAGTGAAGAGTACTCAACATTAGATGGAACTGAAAATGGAGACACATTAGTACCAAGGTCGATAAAGCGTTTCATACATAATTTAGTGAACAGCAAAGGCAAAAGTCACACGGTTTCAAACAGGAAATGCACCTCAATAGCACATGTCATCATCTCTGCTAGTAGACCCAGGTCTAGTTTTGCTGATGACTATAAAGAAGTACAACGGTTTGAACAAGCCCTCCTGCCAAATGATGAACCATCCTATCACCTGGGCGGTTTTACCCAATTTGTTTTGGACTATGCCGACAGTAACTGGTCACAACACTTTCCACAACAAGGGAGGAATCGCTTGTGTTACTCCGCCTGGGTTTGTGGATATTTCACCCATTAAACGTTCAGTAAAATTGCAATCGGCTGACAAAGTTGGAGCATTTGGACATATTCCGATAAAGACAAACAGCAAACCTGCTGTTCCTGGCTTGCAGTCTGCAGTAATAGATCCCCTCAAGAAACCTGACCAGGAGCTCCCGTCTCTTTGATCCGCAGTTGCCATAGACTCCCTCTGGGTAGCTGGCTATGTTCAAGAACTAGACTTGTGTCCTTCATGGAGTGGTTTCATGAAAGTGGCCATGCATAGTGACCAGTACGAGAGGACGAGAATAGAAACTCTGACCTTCCTTAATTTGGACCTATCCAATCCGACTAGCATCTACACGGCACAGTCACAATGTGAAAAGCATAACTTAAGAATCTGGCAGTAACATTTGGGCAGCCTTTGTACATCAAGACAGAAGAGATTGTAGCTTCTTTTCAAGACCTAGACAAAGTAATCGTCCGTCTTGGTGGATTTCACCTCCTCATGTCATATCTCGGCAGCAAAGGCCACATCATGGACGGAAGTGGACTTAATTGCAGAGCTATGGGAGACAGTGTACGCCAAAGGGTCTGTCATACATATGCATTCTGGTCATGCATTTTCCCGTTCTCTTCGTGCTCACATTCATACTGCAGCTGCCCTCATTGGCATATTGATGGGTAAACCTGGCATCTTAGACAGCATAGATAAGGACCACTTACCGAATCTGTATGGTGCACTTCTCAACCAGGACAAGAAGGCGACTGATGTAGCTGAGGAGGAGTGTGTCAAACAGTTAAAGGGCCCATGACATTGAAATACAAGTGTATTCCTGTTGGTGTGCAGTCCTGCATACATCTCATATTTTGATATGTAAACTTCTGAATTTGTTTCATAGATTTTTAAATATTTTTTGAAATATTTGTTTTTCAAACTTGCTAAGCTCCATCCCAAAAACCTCCAGATCTCATTCCCCTTGTGACATCATCTGTCAGTCATCAATGAGCTAACTTGAGAAAGTGGTATGTATCTTTGCCGAAGTTGACCACCTGTTACAAAACGTAATACAAGAGCAACATACAAGTTGCTATGTCAGACATGCTGTAGCATCACCAGGAAGACAAAGGCAATGATGATGTATTGTACATATGTATGGAAGCATGCAATTCTATTATGAACGTGTGCTAAGCTGGGGGAAATTACATACTATTGTCTATTCTATAATATTAGTTTAGTCTGACATGTCTGACATAGCAACTTATATGTTGCTATTGTTTGTGGTATTGTAACAGGTGGTCAACTATGGCAAATTACATGCCACTTTCTCAAGTTAGCTCATTGATGACTGACAGATGATGTCACAAGGGAATGAGATCTGGAGGTTTTGGGGTGGAGCTTAGCAAGTTTGAAAACAAATATTTCAAAAAATATTTAAAAATCTATGAAACAAATTCAGAAGTTTACATATCAAAATATGAGATGTATGCAGGACTGCACACCAACAGGAATACACTTGTATTTCAATGTCATGGGCCCTTTAAGGCAGATCATTTCACAACTCCTTGACCTGGCACCAGGACAAAGTAGGACAGGGAAGCTTTGGGTGCAGTATATCCGACAATTAAGTGTCTCTTCTGCAATGTTTCATTCGAGCTGAAAGGACAGGGGACTGTAAGCTCCATCTCAGCTGTGTGAGGGAAATGATACAACATTTCCATGCTGCAGGACATCTTCCCTATGCCAAATCTGCCAGATTGTATTTACAACAGATGGAAGCCCTAGAGCAAACCATACCAGGAAATATACACAATTCGCAGAAAAGGGATACTTCACCATCCGCCGTGTGGATTCATTCTGGGGTGGAAACTTCTCTGATCAGACCATTGAACAGTTCCTGATGCGGCAGCTGAAAACATCTGGAGGAATGACTCGTGGACGTGGAATCGCAGATAGTACATTGGCAAAGTGGGTTCATGCATGTACTTCCTCGCTGTGTTCCTATTTGTGATGAACTGAAACAGTTCATCGGAGTACAAACTGGTACATCAGAGCAACATAAAGACATACGGCAAAGTACCAGGGCCCGTATTCTATAAACTTCTAAGACATTTTTCTTAAGTCTAAGAAAATGTCTAAGAATTTGTCTAGGTTAAGAAAGTTACCTTAGCCGTATTCTAAACACATAAAGCAGTTTGTCTTAGCTAAGACGAAAGTTAAGATAAATTCTTAGACCCGATGACGTCATTTTGGAAAGTCAATTTGGTCGACTCGAGCGACTTAATTGCAGCTCAATTTGCCAATGCAATTTGCGTGTTAAAATAAAAATCGCACCGCACGAAAATTATACACAAAACGTATGGGAGATAGAGTGTAAGGGAGGTACGTGCTCACAGAATTGTTTTAGGCTTGACCAACTGACACTAAACATTAGTAGGGCAGTCTAGTCGAGACCCCCTGAGGCTAGATTTAACATCCACCGTAGCAGGGTAGGCTTTTTATACTTTTCTGTCAAACATCTTCGAAGAGCCAAAACCGGGTGTTCTTATGCCGCGGCCGCAGGACGGTCTATGAAGTTAGCGCCGTCGCTTAGCCAGCCGACCAGCGCTAGCATTGGATTTGGAGCTACCCTTAAATCGTCTACCGCTATAGGTAGTAGATCTAGATCTATAGCTAGCCTAGCCTAAACTTAATAAAATCAGACTCATAATAAAACAAATTTTGTCTCACCTAGCATTATGCCGATGACACAGTAGGCCTAATCCCTGTTTCTATATTTTAATGCCAATGACTAAGAAACGATTTCTTTACGACAGCCATGTCATAATTTAAAAGTAGTGTTATGAAGGCGGCATATGCTACGCTGGATCGTTTGCTATAAGTACAAGTATACGGTAGTAGTATTATTACAAACAAACATAAACAATGCATGGTGCTTAATTCTGCGCGCTGCGCCGTCGACGCGCGCTGTATACGCGAAGCTTACGTTGATATAGGTCAACTGACAACCTGCGCTGCGCTGGCGTTGCATGCATCGCATCCGTAGGCTATATGTTTTTTAATTCCATTTGATCGAAACCCGAAGTGACATTGCGTGCAGCAGCACTGAGCTGCCGGTGTTGAAGCCCTATTTAAGCATCCTCGGTCTATGCTTAAATATAGGGTAGATTTCTTACTTATCTGAGATATCTAGATTGTATAGAATACGACATGCTATTTAAGCCCTTTTTCTTAGATAAAATCTAAGAATTCTTCTTACTCTTAAGGCAAAATTCTTAGCCCCCAATTAATGCTTTTATAGAATACGCATTTTTGCTAAGACTGTTTTCTTAGCCAAAATTTAAGAAAAAGTACTTAGATTTCATGCTTAAGAAGTTTATTGAATACGGGCCCAGGTGAAGAGACAATAAAGATAGATGCATCTTTGCTGAATGGCTGCAGGCACATCACCATTTGCTGGATATGAAACTGAATAACAGCACTGAGATGGAATCGTTCTTTGCTGAACTTGCTCCCCAGCCACTTTCCCTCTCACAGGTGGGTGATGCGGAAGCCAACAAAGAGTTCTCTGGGTCTCCTGAAGTTGTTCACTAGCAAGCAATCCAACCTGCCAGAAAATGGTCTCTTTGTTTTAGATGGTGGTCACCTACAGCAATCAGTTGTTTGGCCACAACCGTCAACCTATGCTGATGTTGTTCAGTCATATGTTTCATACATCCTTAAGCATTATGGAGCTCATTCGAGGGTACGTGGTGTTCGATGACTATGAAAGTGCAACTTGATAAAGGTAGCTGAGCAGAGATGAATAGCCCAGAAATGTACCTCTAGTGACATCCTCTGCAATCTACCGTCAGCCAAGCGTAAAACTTTCAATATGGTCCACAAGAAACAGGATTATGACTTGCTTGACACCTTCGCAGACAGTGGAAGTACCCATGACGAGGTAAAAAGAGCTGGGGAAGCCTTCTTTCTTAAGCTGTATGGGGCCAGCAGTTTTGAATCTCTTGATGACTACCGTCACATTGCATACAAACGGGCAATCGGTCGCAGTTCTCTGAGTTCGTCCTTTCAGTCTACCTCCACCTAGTGCTGCAGCAAAGCAACATTCATATCGCACCCATATCTTACAGTCATTATGTATGAAACGCTTTAGCGATTTCATTTGATTATATTCAGAACGTATCTACTTTAATACAATGAGATAAAATTGGAAATGGTGGTCATTTGGACGCCATTTTGGATTTCAAGAAGGGCTCAAGTGGTTTTACTGCTACTTGTGTGTTTCAAAATTTACCAATAAATATTTTAATGACTTCCTTATGCTGAAAAACATATATGTAGACATTTAAATTTTGTATTTGGGTTATCTAGTTGCAAAGTTATAAGAAATTCAGGAAATGGCGGCCATTTTGGATTTCGGGAAGGGCTCAAGTGGTTTTACTAGTACAAATTGTGTGTTTCAAAATTTACTAATAAGTATTTTAATGAGTTCCTTATGCTAAAAACATATATCTAGACATTTAAATTATGTATTTGGGTTATCTAATAGCAAAGTTATAAGAAATTCAGGAAATGGCGGCCATTTTGGACGCCAACTTGGATTGCGGAAAACGCTCAAGGAGGATTTATGAGGACTTTTAGTATGTTATCGTAGACATATTCCTGGACCTATCCTGAAAAAATCAGCTTGTTATGAGCAATGTCCATGTTAAAACTAATGCTCTTGGCCTAATTGTATAGTACGTGGGAGGGTGGGAGGGAAGAATTTGGAGCTCCATGAATTGACCTTTGATAGCGTACGTGTTCGCGTGTTACCTTTGTCTCTCTCGATACGTTATATGCATTAAATTAACGCTTTTTGTTACCTCGTTAGAGGAAACCTCACCCCAAAGAATAGCCTAGGCGTAGGTAATCTGAAAAATAAGATGTATTCCTGCCCTTTGATGCACAAAATTCCTTACAAAAAATGTACAAGAGATATATAAATGAAGACATTCTTCGCATGATGTGATGCATTTTAGCATGACATAGTCGCAGCCATTTTTCTTGAAAATGTGACGTACCAGTTGAAGTTGTTACATGATTCAAGCGCCAAGCTTTAAATGGAAAGAATTGTTAAATCAATATCAAAACCTTTACTTTTCAATGAGGAAAAATCATAGCTGAGAAGATATATAACAGGGGTACCAATTGTAACTAATTCAAATAAAAATAGTAAAATATAGCAGTTGACAAATCTATTTCATTCATGGAAACCTTCACCCCAGAAGAGCACCAACTTATTTATGCAATTTACGTTCTGGCAATTGCAGTACAAAGGATAATAGCAGGTGAATGAAATGCTTCATCACCACACAACCCTGGGAAGGAAGCATTCATAAATAAATTGTAATACATTTGCTTGATAAACGACTTCACATATACGTCACACTATCAACAACATGGCGATGCCCATGTCATGCTGAGAAACTGTACTTTATTCTTGCTTTATGCCTCTCTCATACACTTTGGTGGGGAATCTTGTAGTTTAATGGGCAAGAATATAATAAATCTATCAGAATAAATAAAGTTATTTCCTGGGGTGAGGTTTCTTTTAAGTTACGATGTCCATAGAAACTTATACGTCTATTTTCATTACAGAAAAATATCAAATAGCATGAAAATTAAGGCGGGCTCAATAAAGGAAGGAGGAGGGGACGAGAAACAAGAAACCCAATGTTATTTGGCTTTAAAGCGATAATGGACTGATGAACTCTTGCCCTCGCGTACTGGTTATTGCACCAGCGCGATCTCGTGGTCAACTTACCAATAGCTAGTGTGTAACCCTATACCTAATTTCCACTTCGCGCACAGAGGACTCGATACGAGAACCAACTGCGCAGCTATATACTGCTACAGCTGATCTGAGATGGCGCTAGATGGGATTTCGCGGTAGTGCTTCTATAGTACAGCATTGCTTCAAAGAAAATATTAAAGGCATCGTTTAACAATGTTAAATCTGAGATGCACGGCCCTACGTGTTATCAGTGTCTGTGATATGGTGTAATATTGAAGCCCTAAAAAAATTGCGCTTCAAAATGATCAAGAATTAGTGCCTCAAAAAAGTAAAAATCTTTGAGTGACCGGTTTTACTATACTCGTTTTCCCCAATAGACTGTAGTGTTATAAAAACCGTTAGGAAAATGCAAAATTTGGTTTCGATTTTCAATCATAAATATCTTGATAATCAGACAGGCGATCGGCTTGTAAAAGTCATGGGGTTCCTGATTGACCTATAGCTTTATAATTATCATTGCAGCATGGTAAATCCAGGATTTTGTTTCAGAATCTGAGACAAAGTTACCGGAGCCCTTTAAGGGTAGGCCTAATGATGATGAAGTGTCTTACTCGAGTTGTCTATATCACTCGACTGAGAATGCCAAGATCTTAGGTTCGATCCGCGGCACGACACTTATGTCCTTGAGCAAGAAATTTCATCTATATTGCTCCTCTCCACCAGGCCCCGGCGGGGGTCAAAGGGCGGAGCCCTCGGAAGCTCAGGGATTTTAGGCATTTAATTACGGTCAGATGAGCATATTTTTATACCTTATTTGTGACACAGGCAGGTTACTAATAGGGGTGGGGTTCAGGGGCGGAGCCCCCAGAAACTCAGGGGTTTAAGGCAATAAATTTTGGTCAGATGAGCATCCAGGGGCCCTTCCTTAGGGCCCTTGGTGGGGTTCAGGGGGCAGAGCCCCCGGAAGCTCAGGGGTTTTAGGCAATTAATTACGGTCAGATTAGCATATTTTGATACCTCATTTGTGACACTGGCAGGTCGCTATTCTTTCTTTCTGTCTTATTTCTCTTTTATAAACAAAAATTGAGGGGGGGGGGCTCGAGCCAAACAACTGGCAAACAAAATATCTCTGCAGTCCAGAGAAAACATCCTCCTATACTGTGAATGAACTACCTAGCTGCTGGAACGTGACTTTGAGGTGTGCACTTATATACTTTAGCTTTGGACTTGCCATGGAAACTGCTTACAGAGTCTTGTCTAGTGAAACAATGGAAAGCATGATGATGATGAAGATGATGATTATTATTATGTTTATTATTATTATTATTTACTATTATTATTATTATTATTATTAACTACTATTATTATTATTATTATTATTATTATTATTATTATTATTACTATTATTATTATGATTATTATTGATACTGTTTATTATTATTAGTTTTATTATTATTGATATTATACCAAAAATATATTTATCACAAAATTGCAGTTGTCCTTTACCTTTACCCCATACGTTTGTACATGGTTTTCATTTTATTGATGTAGAGGGCGTTATTGATATGCTTAATTTCCATTAATTATGAAAACTAATTAGTGTGCAACTTTTGGCTTTGCCGAGTTATGAATTCTTATTCTGCGAGTTTTTATCTCCTCTAAGAAAAAAAAAGGGGGTAGTTACCAATGGTGGGTCACGAAAATGAAGAAATAGAAAGATATTCAATACTTGGCCCATGGTCTACAAGGTGTGATAAAATGGGTACCCGATAGGATGCGAACGTCTATGTGACTTGATAGTATAAAGGTGACTGGTCGGAAAGCCCCCGCGGGAGTGGCGAGTGTGTACCGTTTAACATAGATTCATAATAGGGTAATAATACTCTTAGCAATTGGGTCGGTTAAGTTATTGTTTTTGTTGTTGTTATAAGTATTATTATCATAACAATTATTGTCCAGGGCCCCGTCTTACAAAGAGTTACGATTGATCCAAATCAATCGTAAGTCCTCCAATCAATCGCAAGTTTGCAGTCTCCCATCTCTTATGTACAAAGTTGCGATTGATATCAACTCTTTGTAATACGGGGCCCTGGATATTATTATATTATCGTTATTATTATCATTATTATTATTATTATCGTAATTATTATTATCGTAATTATTATTATTGTCATAATTATTATTTTTGTTATCAACATTATTCTTAACCAATGCTTAACTTAAACTTTAATCTCCCAGAATCCTTCACAATGTCGATGCAGTCGTGTCAAAACGTCTTCAGGATGGTTCTCATCTTCTGCCTGTGTTGTGTGGCGCTCTTAGCATTTCTTTCGGTCTACTACGACTATTCCGACTATTCCGGAACACAGCCATTCAAACCGCCAAGTAAGTTCCCAAAAGACCAGTGAGGATTCTTATATAGCACATGCACACACGTACAAGTCACACATTGTGCATTGTAGAATAATCACTGTCAAAGTGATGGAGGGGCTAAATACCATTTGATTGCCATTTTGAGAAAAACACTTCCCCCTATGTATAATAGAATGTACCGTCAGTACATAAACTAATCGTGATTATACTTATTTCACGAACATGTATCCAGTATTCGTCTCAGAGGGTTTAATAACCTAATGCAAATAAACTTGATATGCCCATGCGCAATTTTTACCTATGATTTGGCTTATTGATATTGGGCCGGTGAAGCACTGGCGTATCTAAAGGAGGGGCAGGGGGATTTGCCACTCATATTTTTCTTAAAAGAAAACAAATAGAACGTTCGAGTAAATGTTACCAAATAGACCGGTTTACTTCCATGTTTAAATTTATGGATATTTATTTCCTGCTGGGGACCCAGTGACGAGTAATGCTACATTCACATGTAGGCGAGTCGGAAGTACGAGTTGCTGCGAGTTTCCGCAAGCTCCAACTCGCGACAACTCGGGGGAAAAAATGGCAATTTTTTTAGTTTGCAGCGTGTCTAGTCGAATTAAACAGAGCACAGCACGAGTAACAACGAGCAAACCACGAGCAGTGCCGAGTATCGAGTGATCCTGATCGTGACTCGAGTTTAACAGAGTGCATTAAAATTGAGATCGAGTTAATACGAGTTGTCACGATCTTCATACGAGTAATCCCGACCTCGATACGAGTAATCCCGACCTCGATACGACTAAAAAGAGCGGGAGTTCTTGAACCATTTCCTTTTTTCCAACATAGGTGACCACTGTGCCGTGAAAAAAAGCACTAATGAGAATGGGAAATGGGCATTAGTCGACGGAAAAGGGTTACCCATTTTGATATGGGCATTTATAAGAGGTGAAAAGGGGCATTTATAAAATTAAAAAAGGGGTTGGGTCCCTTATTAGAAAGGTAAAAGGGGCACGTATCATTGTTAAAAGATAAATCATTAGAGCTTAAAATGGGCACTTGTGAAAAAGAAAGAGGGGCACTTATAATAAAGGAAAATGTGCACTTGTTGAAAGAAAATGGGCAATGATCAGATTTTAATAGGTGCATATATTGAAGGCGAAAGGGCGCTTTTATGAGAAGGGGGGAAGTGGTTCTTATTGGAAAGAACAAGAGGCACATGTTAAAATAAACGGGACACTTATCAGAAATGTAAAGTGAAAAATGATTACGAGAAGGGGAAGGGGGCACTTATAAGAAGTAAAAACCAGCATTTATTATTAGAAGAAAAAAACGGGGCACGTGTCAAAATAAAAGGGGCAGTTATTAGAGGTGAAAAGGCGTTGTGGCGTGCGCCTGTATCCAGCTAACAGTGAAAGTTACATACTGATTTCAGCCGAGGACGCAGGTTCGAAGCTGAGTCATGTCTTTCGGATGGTGATGTTTAAAGGTCGGTCCCCAGACGTAAATAATCATATCTGATTGATACCCGTCTGTGAAAGCCCAATAGACACACGATGAAAAGGGGCACTCATCAGAGATGAAAAGAGCACTTTTCAGGAAGGGAATGGGTACTTGTTACAGTAAAACGAGCATCTCTCAGATTGGAATAGGGGCAATTATCGGAGGTGAAGGGGGTCATTTACCAAAGATGAAAAGGGGCACTTATGAGAATGAAAAGGGGGCATTTATGAGAAGGGAAGAGCTCTTTTTTAATGGGGGCACTTATCATAAGGAAAAGGGGCACTTATTAGAAAGGAAAACGGGCACATGTGAAAATAAAAGGGCCGCTTATCCGAGTTAAAAACGGGTAGTTATTAAAAGGGAAGGGACACTTTTTACAAAGGAAAAGGGGCCCTTGTCAAAGTACAAAGGGCACCTTTCAGATTTGAAAAGGGCAATTATCAGAGGTGAGGGGGGCGCTAATCAAAAGTGAAAAGGGGCACGGTTTCCTATGTAAATAGGGGAACTTGAAAAAGTGGGGGGCACTTTGCCGACCCCTGCCCCGGAGCGCTGCCTCTGATATAAAGAGTTCAGAGGAAATTATGGAGTCGCTGGTAGAAGAAGAGTCCGAAGAAACTAGAGTCACGATCGGGATCACTCGAGCAATACTCGGCACTACTTGTGGTTTGCTCGTTGTTACTCGTGCTCTGCTCTGCTTAATTCGACGAGACTCGCTGCATTCTCGAAAATTTGCAGTTTTTACCCCGAGTTGCCGCGAGTTGGAGCTCGCGGAAACTCGCAGCAACTCGTACTTCCAACTCGCACATGTGTAAACGTAGCATTATGTTTCAGCCCCTCTCCTCGCAGAATCCTGCACACGCCCATGGTACGGGTAGGAACATTGGCAAGGAGCGATTGTCGCACGGGCAATTGACGAACAACTGATGGGTGTGCTAGGGTGCTATTGGCATGGTATGGATTGCCAGTTTATTCTGTGATGCTTGTTTTTGTTTTTGTTTGTCAGACAATTTTGAAGTGAAAAGGCACTCCGAAGCACTCGCAGTTAAATGCTCATAGTAGTGGGTTTTCATGGGAAATTTGACATAATTCGGGTAGCTGACTTTGGAGTTTCTCAAGGGTCAGTTCTCGGACCGATCCTTTTCAGTTGATATATCACCCCCATATCTGACATTATTAATAAACATGGTACAGTATATTTGTTATGCTGATGATATTCAGTTGTTTACTTCTTTTGATCCACGCTCTTCGGAAAACAGTAACGAAACACTTCACCAAATCTCACCGTGTATTGCAGAGATAAGCACTTGGATGTCGTCGAACTATCTCCAATTGAATAATAACAAAACTGAATTCATGGCCTTTTGTTCTTCTGCTCGCCATCTGCATTACATATCAGATGTACGGCTTAAAGTAAATGGTCAATTCATTCCCTCTCCACTAAAATTACAGATCTTGGTGTATGCATTGATACTATGTTCAAATTGACCTCTCATGTAAACCACGTAGTCCGTAATTGTAATTATCATCTCCGCAATTTATGGAGGATTCGTAGATTCATTGATTTAAAGACATGTCACCATGCTGTCCGAGCTCGAATTCTTTCTAGGTTGGATTATTGCAATAGTCTTTATACTGTTTTATCTGCTAAAGATAGAAGGAAACTTGAAACTGTCCAGAATCGTGCCGCTAGATTAATCTTTGGCCTTGGGTCAAGAACTCATACTTCACCTTTACTTAAGGAGCTCCACTGGTTACCTCTCCACCAACGTGTTCTGTTTAAATTCTGTTTGTATGCTTTTAAAATATTCAATCATTTGGCACCTGAATATCTTAATGACACCCTCCAAATATATACACCAACTCGTAATCTTCGTTCAGCAACCGACACATGTAAACTTATCATTCCCAAATCTAGACTCTCAGCAGCTGAAAAACGTTTTGCAGTAGCTGCATCAAAGACTTGGAACAGCATCCCTCTTTCCATAAGGAAATTACCTGTCTTGCCACCTTCAAAAGATCCCTCAAAACTCACCTTTTTCCACAATGATCTATGTGATATACTTCCTGTACTGTACATTTTTGTCCTCTTTTCATATATTTGTATTTGTAAGCGCTATGGTACTTATTGTTTTTAGCGCACCTAAATATTCGATATTATTATTACCCAGTAACAGGTATTGTACTATCACCAAAAGTGGACTTCAAGTTTTACAAACGACGTGTCTTGTGTAATGCGTTATTATAATTATTATCATCATTATTTATATTATTGTAATCGTCAGCATCATCATTATTACTACTACTACTACTACTACTACTATTACCACTACTATCACTACTACTACTACTACTACTACTAATAATAATAATAATAGTAATACTACCACTATTTCATGTATTTTATCAATAACATGATCACTATTATAGATGATATCGTTATTACCATTGATGTTGTTGTTTTTGTTGTCTTCACTATCAATATTCTTATTGTAATTATTGTTATTATTAGTCTTATCATCATCATTATCATCAGTAGTATAATTGATTGTGAATATAATTATACTTCTACTATCTGTCTATCAATGTATCTTCTCCCAGCACGGAGGTTGATTGCAATTTTTTTACCACACATCTCTGTTCTCTGCCACCCTTGCAGTGTCAATCTGCTCCGTGTCTTAGTGTTCCCCTCCTAGTTCTTTGTTTTCCTCTTGATATGGTACCCTCTACTTTGCCTTCCAGCAAATCTTATAAAGCCTGTCTGCACTCGTTTGGCCAGTAGGGATTATACCACCCTGCCGGTCACTGGCAGGTGGTTATCTCATCAAATCAGCTCTCAATTAGGCCCAAAAAAAAAAATCATTTGGTTGTCCTCGACCGCCCGCTCGTCATTTTCGGCCCGCTCGTATTTTATTTTTTTTTGAAATATTTTTTTTTTTTTGGGAGCAATTTTAAAAGTTTTTTTGAGCAATTTTAACCATTTTATACATGTTGCAAGGATCAAAATGTGTCCCGTCGCCAATTTGGTCTTTCAGTACGCAATTCTGTCTTTATATTATAATATAGAGGAGGGATTTTCGGCCAGATGGCAATTTTCGGCAGGTCCGTTGTACGCATGGTGAAATCACTTTAAAATACACACCGTAGCACAATAGCATATCACATAATTATCACACACATACAATACATTTCAGAGTCACAGGAGATCCACATTTAATTTGCAATGGAAAAATGTATCCTTAAATATCACATTTTAGCAATGTAATCGGCGGTCCTGCTACCTAAATCTGAAAAATCAAATATCTTACGTGTGTCTGTAAGGAAGATGGGTACCAAAACCTGAGCTGTATTTCAAGTATTTTCAGATTTAGATCGCGATTTTTCATGTATAGCATACTCAAAGTGTCTCACGTCCAGCACGTATTCAATCACTGCAGTCGGATAGCGCGCAAACGTACACACGATCACTGCGTGCAGGGGTAATTTTCGGGGCGGCCAGCTCTGGCGTGGGATACACGCTCCGGCCGCAAGCGCTATAGATCAGCTGGTGAATGAACGACGCGCGTGCGCTCCCCATTGACTTTGTACATGCAGCCGAAAACTGCCTCGCTATAGCCGAAAACTACCTCCGAAACAGTGAGAATGAAATTGAATATTGCCATGGCAATTCATGATTTTTTTCTGGGATTCTTTTTGTGTTTAAATAATAATAATATTGGCCTCATGATTTGAACAAAAATGAAAATAAATAGGAAGTAAAGAGTCCAACTGAAGAGGGAAAAATGAAATGGAAAAAAAAATAAATAAAAAATTCCGCCCGCCCGCCCCTACTTCAGAAAAGCAATCGAGGACAACCAAATGATTTTTTTTTTTGGCCTTAACATAAGAAATAGGGGACCATGGGGGATCAACGGTCACCACTTAGGCATTGTTGGCTATATAGAGGGCGCAAGTAGCTACAAGTAGGGCAGACTACTACTACTACTACTACTACTACCACTACTACTACCACTACTACTACCACTACTACTGATGTCATTATTGTTATTACGGTTGTTGTTATAATAATATCATAATTAATCATTAATCCACAGGTTGGTCCATAGACTCTCGCATCAGATCGAGAATCAGTTCGAAAAAAACATTGCAGCACAACACCACAACTACATTACCTCTGAATGACAGAGATAATCAAACAAACAATAGAAGTTCAAATACGTCAGCTTCTATTGTGACGTCACCTAATTCGACCTTGAATGACAAGGGTCAAGATATATCAATAGGTCAGGGACAGGCGGATGCTCTAAAAGATGACATTGGTAAGTTTTGCATCAGTCACGGGAGGAGGGAGAGACTGTTTTTTCTGAAGGTTCGTTTTTCCGTAGGTCAATATTTCCGAAACACAAACTTCCTGTAACAGAAAGTTCGAAATTCCAAAAAATGAAATAGGGTTCATAATTCTGAAAACATGTTCGTTATTCCAAAGTCTCGTAGTTCCAAGGGTTCATTATTGATAATGATGGTCATAATAATCATAATATATGAGATTTGTAAGGCACCAAATAAACTTGTAATCAAATGCTCAAGGCTCACTTGAGCCATAAAAAGTGAAATCACATATAGGCATTTGCATTATAAACAAAAGAACAGGATTATGGTAGATCTCACAAAAATGAAAGAGAACAATTAAGTATATGCCAAATCAAACAGATTCCGAAGGTTGAAAAGTACGTTTTTTTGAAGGTTCGCAATTCCAAAAAATAAATAGACTTTCTGTTTATTTATTTATTTTTAATTAAGAGCCCTACGTGTATTTCATTTTCGGAATTGTAAAAACCTCTATCATTTTCGGAATCACAACCTTTCAAAATTCATGAACGTTTGGATTAAAAAAAAAAACTCGTATTTATTAACCTTCGCAAAAGAATAAAACCTTAAAATCTATGAACCTTCGCTTAAACGATCCTGTAACGGATGACATGTCTTCCTGTCAGTTCCTGCTACATTTAATGGCCAATCAACATGGATAATATCTTACGTCCTTAAAGCAAGGCATTGTATCTATATTGCTTCTCTCCACACAGGTGTTAAATGGGTACCCGGTATTAAAGATACGAAAATCACTATAGTGTGTGGTGGTTTAGAATATCTAATATTACAAATGCAAACATATAAATAATTCTATTACTATTTGTAATCACTTTGACATCTTATTCTGGTGATACAGGGTGATACAGGTGTGTCTTAACATTTCATTAATCTAAAGTAATATTAACGGTGTGGGTGTTACATTCATATGGTTCAATTATTAGAAGAATTATTCGATTATAGAAAAGTGGAAGCTACAAATAGAAAACTTGTAAGGCGTAGAACCCAAAGTAAACGCAATACAAAACGGCTAAATTACATTACATTCATACTATTTGCAGAAAGATCTACTGACTCAAAGGCCCAAGACGTTAAAGAAAAAACAATATCCTTGAGTCCGTGCCCAAGTTCGATGGATCTTCCAAGTAAGTGTCTGTCATTTCAATTCATACAATTCACTCCTAGATGCTATTCACATGATTGATTAAACGCAGTCTCGTGTAATTCATTTTCTGAGACTTTCCAACGTTTTTTTTTTCTTCATGAAAAGGCATGCTATAGTTTCCAGGGGGGTGTTTCACAAAGACTAAGATTGACTTTAAGTTGGACTTAAGTATGGCGGGCCATTCATGCCATTGGTTGCTATCCCCATTGGTCTCTAAATTATAATCTGTAGATAATATTTTTTCCTTCAATAATGAACTATCAAAAAATGTAAACTGTAGATTTGAGACCACGATTTGTACGTCCCTTGAGAGACAAATGCCAGTAAATGGTAAGAGCAAACAGTGGCATGAACGGCCTGTTATACTTAAGTCCAACTTAAAGTCGATCTTATTCTTTGTGAAAAACCCCCAGGACTATCCCACGATTTGTAAGTACGCGATGCGCAGCAGTGCGCGTGGAGGTATGTGCGCTTTTCACTGTGTGTGCGCTTTCTTAGTAAGCCTGTTAAACTAGGGATTCTCACTGGTCAGGCATTAATTTTCATGAAGCTCCCCAAAAAGTTCCCTCCCGTAAAAATTGTACGTGGGGATTGACCTCCATGATTTAACATTAGACCGATCTCCCATACGCGTTTAAGTGCATGTTACAAGTATCTCTCTGAATACGCTATGGATCAGACGAAACGTTAAGTGAAATGATGTCAATTTATGTTCAGAACACACAATAAGCGGAGGGCCAAAGTCGGTAAAGAGGGGTTTGCCTGCCACTACCACACAAACTAAGCACACTTTGTTAAGTCGAAAGATTTTATCATAATACACAATGTTTCAGAGGTATTTTTTTTTAATTTGTAGCGAACACCCCTAAATCAGAGGGGGCGTCCAAAAAAGAGGCCCTTTTGACGAAAGATAATATTTTGCCCATGTACAAGGACAATATTCTGTGCAAAAGAGAGGCTTATATCTCTTTTCAGTGAAAAGATATAGCAACCCAAAGTTATTGATTTGATTTCCACAAAACACGACATTTTTGCCCACATGTGTATTAACTGTATGCATATACGTGTAATAATAATATTAAGAATAGGCATTTCTATAGCGCCGTCTATCTAGAAATTCTATTCCGAGGCGCATTCATTATTACCCCGGCTTTAGCCTAGCTGCCATTACAGCGCTCCAGCATTTCAAGGAATTAATTCCTGCCAGGTACTTATCAATTGCATTCAGCACTCTAAATCTTTTGAACTTTCTCCACTACTAAATGTCCAGTCACTTTTGTCCAGTTAATATACCGAGATACTGGTCAAATAAGCGGGGAAAAATATCTACAAAAAGGCACATTTTCGGCTCAAAATTTATATTTCACATACTACATAGCTCAATGAAATTAATATAAACTTGAAGGTATTTCAATTATCCATCTTTTGACACCAAATCCATTGGTGATTAGAGGTTTTACTTAAAATCTTTAAAACCCGATGTAAACACACCAAACACGTCCTCAATACACTAATACACGTATATGCTTTAACTTTTCACTGAAAAGAGATATAAGCCTCTCCTTCGCCTAGAATATTTTCCTTGTACATGGGCAAATTCCTGGAAAGTTACAAAAAAAATGCACCTCTCCGATTTTGATATATGGAAAAGATAAAATTTTTCGTCAAAAGGGCCTCTTTTTTGGACGCATCCTCCGATTTAGGGGTGTTCGCTACAAATAATATTAAAAAAACACCTCTGAAATATTGTGCATTATGATAAAATCTTTCGAATAAACAAGGTGTGCTTAGTTTGTGTGGTAGTGGCAGGCAACTCAAAAACTAAGCATAATATTTAACTTTGGCCCTCAGCTTACAATACACGATATACAATGAGACACAATGTAATTATACGCCGAAAACGGCGTATATTACGCACAATTAAATTATGTAAAGCCTTCAGTGCGAGGGAGTGTGTACAAAAGGCATGAGGAAAACAATTCGAAGTCAACCTAGTGTCGATATAATTTTTTGGTAGAATAATGCTGTCATTCAATTATCTTCGACTCTCCATAAAGGGTTAGTCAGACATGTCAAAATCATTCCAAATGGCAAACTTAAGTACATTATCACAAGCCTTTTATTAACCGGGCGCCGGGCGATTTTTATCCAACGGTCCCTGACTTTTGGCGCCCAGTAAGACGGGATAAAATGAGTGCCGGGCGCCGGTCTTTATTTATCTTTGGTGCCCGGCCTGGATGAATTAACATCTCCTGTTTCAGAAACTGTCACATAGCCAGCACTAAATGTTCACAAATCTGGCAAAAAAACTTACTTGATACGAGTTAGATGTGGACTGAATAAGCCCTGACAAATCATTTTACAATGAGAATCCTAAAATCGCCTCGAAACAATTGCAGCACGATTAAGAGCTGTCGCTCTCTACTAGCTTCGTATTCATTGTGTGCATTTCTTGGTCGACGCGCACTTGTGCGCTGATTCTCCGTGCAAAATTGTATACACAAATTCGGTCGTAAAAAACTCGATCCATACCTTACCTAGCTTACCATGTCGCACGTACGCGAAAACACGTAAATTTTCACTGTTGCGAGACAGAGCGAAGGGACCGAGTTTTTGGCGGTCGATTTTGTTTTGATAGATCATATTAGCTGAAAGAAAAAAAACAATCGGAATTGCACCTAAATCAAGGCCACGATTCGTTTTCTTTATGTGTATGATCAAGCAATTATAACAAAATTAGTTTGCTTCTTCATGAGCAGTTAATTTAAAGAGTAAGTGCTGATGACAAGTAGACTTAGGTTTTAATTTAGGGTATAACTTTTTTTAAGCCCACAACTTAGTAGTACAATACGACAAATTCTCATTAAAAATGAAAGAGGTTGTTTTCCTCAGAACTTAATGGATGTCGCGTGTTTTTGAATTTTCAACACGTATATGCAGCATCGCCCCTTTGATTATTTCTACTGTCTCTTGTAAGCTTCTTCCTAAATCCCTTATTCTCCCTCTCCTACAATCTCTCTCTCTTTCTCCCCTTACCCCCCTCTCTCTCTCTCTGTGACCCTTATTTCTCTCTGTCTCTCTCACCACCCATATTTCTTTCTTTCTTGTTCTAAGATGAACAGCTTTCGCCACGCAAGGATGAAACAACCCGTGAAAAGGTGAATTTTGAGCTCTTTGGCAACTTATTGCCAAAAACCCTAGAAGCGACCGACATCGCCAATAAATCCCTCCCGAGCATCATCATGAAGCGAAAGTCGATCAAGGAAGCAACTAGCTCCATTGACCAGACGATCTCCGAGATGAATCTCGCTGTCGACTTCGATGATTACCGGCTTCTCCCTGGTGGTCATTGGATTCCCTTGTCATGTCGACCGCTTTGGAAGGTGAATATCACCGTTGATTAATAACCTATCGTAAAGACATTTTAGAATATATTTAAAGGGAGTGTAGTTTGGCAAATACTGGTCAACGCCATCTACGTCTTCTTTTGGACAAATGCACGTAAACGAATGGACTTGACTTACGGTAGTCAGCGACTTAATCTCTACATGGTCAGCGCGCGCTATCGTTCGCGAAACAGACCGAAGTTTTCTACTCACGCTTCGGTTTCGCGAATGTTGCACGCACGTGATTGCTGCGGTCGCGTCGATGGGCCCCCGAGTCAGGCCACGGGAAAGACAGTAGTCTCGTCATGCTCATTCTCTTTAATATTAAACTATATAACATATATTTTTAATTTCAATGAAGCTTTCTCAAATGAACCCACTGAACACACACACGCGTGCACACATTATTTTTTAAAGGGTTTCCCTGGAAAATAAAAACCCAAGTTTACGGGCAAATACCTCGATGATTTCAAATTATTCATTGATTAATACATATATATATAGTTAGAAAGCTTATTTCCCCTTTTTTGTTGATGTGACACGAGAACCATGATCAAGAAGTCAGGCATGACTAATTTCAGACAGTCCGAAGCGGCAGTGTCAGAAACCCAATTGTCCGAAATAAGTGGATGGCTGTTACGTTTGGGTCGTTATGGTTTTGAAATGATAGTAAATCATGTGGAATTAATGATTTTTAAACATTTACATTTAAAAGCTCATATTCTCTTCTTTCATACGAGACCCCCAAAAAATAATGGAAGGATCACGCATAAGTGAACAGGTAGCATAATTTGCTCGTATTCTAAATATTCTATTCATAAATTAAAGCTCATATTCTCTCCTTTCATACGAGACCCCCCCCCAAAAAAATAATGGAAGGATCACGCATGAGTGAACAGGTAGCATAATTTGCAATTAGTAAGCAGATGCCATTTTGTTTTAGGAAATGAATTGAGGCGGTTGAATAAATGCAATTTGCCATACCCATTGCAAACAGTGCCTGCTCGCTTCCACCGTTATTCTTCCATCATGATTATGCTGCCATGCGTTGAGATTATGATCTTTCAAATGATGTGTATTTCAAATGATAATTACAAATTTTTTTATTTCCATTAAAGAAGTATAATGAACGAAATGTAGCAGCCATTCGCTTATTTTAGACAATTGGGTTTCTGACACTTTTAATTCAGACCGTCTCAAATCGGTCATGCGTAATGTCTTGATCATGGTTTTGGTGCCATTTGAAAGAGGGGAAAGGAGCTCTTCAATGTGTAAAAATTATCGAAAAAATAATTTGGAATTCTAGAGTAATTTAAACTCTATAACTATATTATATGTTTTTATTGTATACAATAAGACATATGTATTGTTCTGCGACGAAGGAGATTTAAGGGGATTGGGTAACTTTGTCTCAGATTCTGAAACAAAATCCTGGATTTAGCTCATGCTGCAATCATAATTATAAACCTTTAGGTCCGTCAGGAACCCCATTACTTTTACAAGCCGATCACCTGCATGTCTGATTATCAAGATATTTATGATTGGAAATCGAAATCAAATTTTGCGTTTTCCTAACGGTTTTCATAACACTACAGTCTATAGGGGAAAATGAGTATGATAAAACCGGTCACTCAAAGATTTTTACTTTTTTGAGGCACTTCATGATCATTTTGAAGCGCAATTTTTTTTACGGCTTCAATATTACACCATATCACAGACACTGATAACACGTAGGGCCATGCATCTCAGATTTAACATTGTTAAACGATTCCTTTAAAAAGGATTTCTGTGTTGAGTCTCTAGCTCTCCCCCTCTTTCTCTCTCTCTATTTACACATTATCTGTATGCTCTTTTCAAGCAAAATAAAGATGAACGGTCTCTAATTTTGCAACAAGGCAGTCAAATAAATTTCCCCTATCCATCCAAAGTCAGAAGAATAGACCGGTTAAATAACATATTCTAATTGTATGCATAGTTTTTTAAACAAAGGTTCTTCTTGACAACATGAAAACTTGTCCGAGGCTTGCCCGACATAACAACAAGTGATATATATACAGACTTGATTGCAAGTATTGTAGTTCATTCATTAACAGGTTAATCAAATAACTCGTCACTATAGGTCCCCAGGAAAGAAACATACAGAAATATGAATATGTTAGTAAACCAGTCTATTGAGTTCTGATCTTGAACTTTCATTATTTTATCGTGTATATCATCATTCAAGATTAAACACGACTCTTTTTAAAAGTAAAGACTCGTTCGGATATGAAGCGGTAAACCGCGGCGGTTTATTTCATAACCGGTAAATAAATGGCAACTACGTCCAATAATGTTCCTAGGCGTATACACTCAACCTAGTTATAAGATAGAGAAATGTCAAGCGAACATCATAAAAACCCGCCGCGGTATGCCGCTGCATTTCTGAACGAGGCGTAATTTACTTCTTAAGTATAAAACCATGATAATCCATTCGAATTGTTGATACTTTTTCTGCTCTTTCCTTTTTCTTTTTAGGTTGCCATTGTGGTACCGTTTAGAAATCGATTTCATCACCTACCCATTTTCCTCCGTCACATTGTGCCCTTCCTCAAAAGACAAAAACTTGAATTTTCCATCTTTATATCAGAGCAGGTAAACAGTATTATGTTATTTAAAGTGAAAATATTTCAGGGTTTATGCCGTTTTAGACTTGCACGATTAAGTATACCTTAGTAAATTAACGACATGAAATTCATAGATGAATAGATTCAACACAGGTCAGACCTATAGAACGACCCCCTTTATCCCCCACAACAAAATGTTGGGTGAATAAATGAATGAAATTGACATTCATTTCCTTCTATAATAATCGACTTAACCAAAGTTACAAAGAAAACAAACTTGTTTCGGACAAGACGCATTATCACTCATTAATTAATTATATTTGCTTATATAGCGCCTAACACTTACTTTATCAGAAGTCTCTAAGCGCTCTACAATAATGCAGCATAATTACCCTGGCTTTAGCAGTGCAGCTGTTACGCGCTCTGCGTTTCAAGGAATAAATTCTACCAGGTCCCCATTTACTTCACCTGGGTGGAGTGTGGCAAATGTAGATCAATGTCTTGCCAAAGGACATTAGTGCCGCGGCGGGACTCGAACCGCGGACCTTGTGATCGACAGTCTGGCGACGTATCCACTCGACCACGACACCTCTAATGATACCAGACAAATAGCCTTTATGGAGAGGTTGCCACTACAGACAGGTTTCGACGGTACATGTATTTTGTGAGCGTGTTTCCATTCCTCTCTAAACGTTCTACATATGGAGGTCACACGGTGCAGTGGTTCGTTCACTTGAATCTCAATGCTAGGGTCGAGGGTTCGAATCCCAAGCCACCACTGTTATGTCCTTTGGCAAGACATAACTCCACATATGACCCTCTCCACCCAGATGTAAATGGGTACGTATCTGGCAATTGGTGCCTGGGGGTAATAATAATTAGAGGTCTCGCAAGAAGAACAGCTTTGATGCATCTTGATAAGGTATCCCTGGGCAAACAAAATTATTATGATTACGATTATAACTATTATTATTATCATAATTATCATTTTCATTATTATTATTATGATCATGATTATGGTTATTATCAACATTATCATGATTTTTACTATTATTATTATTACCCGTATTATGATTATTATCAACAAACTTGTTATTATTTTCATTATTATTATCAAAATTACAATCATTATTATCATTATTATTATTACTATTATTATTATGATCATTATAGCATTGTAGGATTATTGTAGAGGTGTCGCCGAACTGTAGATCACAAGGTCCGCGGTTCGAGTCCCGCCGCGGCACTAATGTCCTTTGGCAACACATTGATCTACATTTGCCACACTCAACCCAGGTGATGTAAATGGGTACCTGGCAGGAATTAATACCTTGAAATGCTAGAGCGCCGTAATGGCAGCACAACTAAAGCCGGGGTAATAATCTCCAAGTTTGGAAGCGCTTAGAGACTTAATTGTTATTCGCGCTATATAAAAGCTGAGTGTTATTATTATTATTATTATTATTATCAACATTATTATTATTATTTTAATATCGTTATTTTATCATTATTACTATTATTATTATTGCTATTATTTATTATTATTATTATTGTTATTATATTTTATTATTGCTGTTTTACATCACTGTATTGATAATTTAACAATGAAGCAACCAAAAAATTATGAAAAAGACAAGCACAGAAAATAAGAACATGAGAAAGCCCTTTTTTGACATGATTAATAATCCATGAAGGGCAGGTGACGTAAACAAATACAAATCATATAATATATTCTTGTATCACACGAAACAAAGGCATACAATATTATAAGTATTATCTATATCAGGCTGACTAGCGAAATAACAAAATTTGACTTACCTCGGTAAATGCAAATTGTATCGACAGTTAAAGTTCCCGGATGACAGAGCAATACGAAAACAATATTGATCTGTCAGCCGGGTACTGCGCTAAAGATAATAAATACACTGATTTATTGGACCACTTGGAAGCCTTTTATAGATAATAAGTAAAAACAGCTTATACAAATAAACATGGTGGTTGTACATATTTTGAATTTCGAAAATTGGTAAATATTCAGTTTTTCTTTTAGGCTCATTTAACCCGAATATATATTGAGGGAAAAAAAGTAAACACTTTTTGGACATACAATCGGATGTAATCCAGACAAATCCTAATAGATACCCTGTAACACTCGCACCATAGTTTTTAGACCCCACCCGACACCAATGATATCGGATATTAAGTTACAGGAACATGATCATAATCAGTATTACTATTAATATTATTAATAATTATAATAATAATATTCCGCTTTTATATAGCCCTAAATACATCTACGATGTGACATTAATTGATTTAATTATAATTATTGATGTTATTGTTATTATAAAAATAATTATTAATTATTGTTATTATTAATTGATATAATTATAATAATAATTATAATAATTAGTAGTAGTATCATTATTGGTTTCTTCATTTTTTTTTTAATTATTATTATCATCATTCAAACCATCATTTATTTTATTATTATTTTTATCATTATCATTAATATAACAGAGAAACGACATGCGATTCAACAGAGCCATGTTGATGAACGTCGGTTTCGTCGAGGCCCTCAATTTCACAAACTTCGACTGCGTTGTCTTCCACGACATTGATCACCTCGCCCTCAACGTCAAAAACTATTTCGGCTGTGAAAATATGCCCAGGCATTTTATATCTGGTGAAGCTATATGGGGCTGGAAGTAAGTTGCATACTACTAATAATAATACTACTTACTACTACTACTACTACTACTACTACTACTACTATTAGTACTACTACTTCCTCTACTTCTACGTAACTATTATTACTGTTACTAGTATTACCACTACTACTACCAATAATAATACGATAATAATATCGATATTGGTGATAATGATTTTAAGAATAATGATAAGAATGACAATACTCTTTAAAGTAATGATAATAGTAATAATCATAATAATATTAATCATAATAATATTAATCATAATAATAATAATGATTATACTATTACTAATAATAAAAATAAGAATAATAGTAATATACATTTTCCTGGTCAATTTCACCTCTTTGTCACTCAAATACCCTATCCCTGCATTCTGATTATTGCTAATATCTCCCTCGGACGAATTCCGGAATTCAAATTAAGAATCCGAGCATTCAAATTTAACAACAGGTAACCAAGTTGAATGCACAAACATGAAAGTGTCGCCAAAGGCACTTTTGTGCAGTTTATCACTGTGTAAATTTTACCCGTTCACATCCCTCACTTTTTCTGTTTCTACATTTCTCTCTTTCTCTGTTAAACTAACACGGTAAATGTCACTGAATTATAACACTCATGTGTTCTATCTCTTTCCATAATGTTTTGATCTCCACCCCCTTCTATGTGTGTATGTGTGTGTGTGTCTCTCTCTTTATCCGTTATCTCACTCCCCACCTACCCTCCCCTCTATCATCACAACCACCCCTCTCTCTCGCTTGCTCTCTTACTATCCCCTCTGCCCCCTCCCCCTCTATCTCTCCCTTCCACCCCCTCTCTCCCGATCTCTCACTCTGTCGCTCTCCCCACCTCTCTCTCCAAACCTTCTCTCTCCTCTCTTTTTCCCACCCTCTTTTTCGACCCCATCCCCCTCTCTCTCTCTCTCTCTCTTTATATCTCTCTATCCAACCCACCCCTCTCTTCCTCTTTCCTATGCCTCCCCTCCTCCCTCTCTCCCCTCTCTCCCCTCTCTCTCACTATATATATATATATATATATATATATATATATATCCATCCCCACCCTCTCTCGTTTTCAATACAATGCAGGATAGTATACGAGAATCTCTTCGGAGGTGTTACTGGCATAACCAAGGAACAATTCTACGCATTAAACGGCCTACCAAACGTCTACTGGGGGTGGGGCGGCGAGGACGACGATTTCGCTGGCAGGGTACATACCAAGGGTTTTAAACGAACACGACCGGAGGGCAAGATCGGATACTTCGATTCAGTCGTTCATGGGAAAAAGGAGTCCAGCGTGTTTAATGAAGCAAGGTTCTTAAAATTCTCCCACCTTTTTCCAATTGAAAAACAAATAACAATTTGCTGGCTTTAAGATAATAGTAATAGTGATAAAAAACATAAATAACGATAATTATGATAATGATGATGATAAAAAATACTAGTAACAATAATGGTAATAATTGAAATTATAATAATGATAACAATTATAATGATTATTATTATTATCATTATTTTTATTATAATGATAATAATAATAATAATAATATGGTAGTAATCGTGTTGGCAAATTGGAGCAAATTGATGAATTTTGGGGTTTAGTCCCCGTTTAGTAAGTTACGTTGAATTGAACTGATCGTTAGTGGGTAGGAGGTTATGCTGTTTTCATCTTCTTGTATGTTTTGACACAGGTTCTGTCTCCTAAATGCTTACGCTCAACGGATGCCGACGGACGGGGTATCCAATCTAATGTACGAACCTCCAACGATAGAGCTTCATCCCTCTATACCAACATCTCTGTCAACATCCAGAAGTTACCATGGAATCCAAATTGGAAAAGATGCAAGGGGCAATGACATATTTAATACATGATAATATATGCTCTGGATCGGGGCCCTGTTTGATGAAATTTGTTTTCAATAAGTTACATGATACGATAATTGTTATAAGCTACTGAATCCTTTAATTTGATTGGCTGCGAGCAGATTTGTCATAGATACATGTATGTGGCAGTTGTTATTGATAAGAAGTTTTATGAAACAGGGCCATGGGCCCCGTAAAACAACAGTTGCAATCAATCGCAAAATAGCAATGACCAATCAAGATCATCGTTTCAAGGATATAATGTTAAAAGGCTTGCCCTTTACCAATCAGAATCGTTGTTGATTGCATACACTTGCGTTACGGGATGCTGTATTTCTATAGTATTTTCTAAAAACTAGACTATTTTCCCTTTATTTCTTCATGAAAAGAGCAAATAGACAAAAGCATATTTGTAGGCTAAGGATTGGAATAACAGATAGATGGAGAAATATTTCATAGGCCTATATATATTTTCAGTCAAAAAACATTTTCTGTGCTGTTATTTCCCCCACTATTTTCCGACTAGTTTTTAGACTAGTTTATTTTGACTATGGAATAGATAGATGGAACGCCTTCCAGATACATACTGCTCTTTTGTCTTTCGTCTTATTTTGCCTCTCTCGTTTTTTATAATTTTTAATTTTGTTGTTGAATATGATTAACATGCACAATATATAATTTACAGTTTACAAGCCTAGCTTTTTACTACATTCCTCATATTTCAGTGCAAATATCTTTTTATTCGTCTGATTTCAATTAAAATATTATGCAATTGTATTTTTATATCTCCGTACGTTATATCGAATCTATCATTACTTACATGGCTTGAAATCATTATATGTATTTGTATACCTATTGAGAGAATAATTTGCTATTGTTATTGTTATCGGGGAGATTCTTTATGATTTATGTAATGAGGGTGAATGTGAAATTTGAAAGAAAATAAAAGAAAAATGAAACTGAAGGATGCAGTCTTTGCATTCATTGGAATATTTTATGGGTACCTAGCTAGAGAGTGAAGCCGGATGAGCACATTGTCATAATGATAATAATGATAATAATGTACGATAGCGATGATGTTGGTGGTGTGATGGTGATGATGATGCACGATAGTGATGATGATGCAGATTATAAAGATGATGTGGCGCTACTGGTGATGATCGTGATGATGGTGATGATGACGGTAGTGATGGTGAGGTGATGCGCGATAGCGATGATATTGGTGGTGTGTTGATGATGAAGATGATAAAGGTGATGCGGTTTTGCTGGTGATGATGATGGTAGTGGTGGTGGTGGTGGTGGTGATGATGATAATGAACGATAGTCATGAAGTTGGTGGTGTGATGATGGTGATGAGGATGAACGATAGTGATGATGAAAATGATGAAGATGATTTGGTTTTGCTTGTGATGATGGTGGTGGTGGTGGGGATGATAAAGATAATTTAATATTTCCTTGTGATCGTATAGAATATGGATAATTACAGTATTTGAAGGACTCCTCTAAATAAGGAGGAGCCAAATTATTCAGGGATTTATAAACCATTATATTTAGATGCAATTTACGTCTTGATTGGAGGATGATGATGGTAGTGATGATGGTGATGATGATTGATGAAGATGATACAGATGATGTGGTTTTGGTGGTGATGATTGTGATGATGATGGTGGTAGTGATGATAATGGTGGTGGTGGTGATGATAAAATTAACGATTTTGATGGTCACGATGGTGGTGGTAATGATGATGGTGATGATGATGATTAGTTTAGAATAACTACGTGCCTTTTACAACCACATGTCAGTCCGGATTATATGACATTCAACCTCCCCGATTCGTCGAAATTGGAATCCATTCTCTTCACAATAATTGGATCAATAATGGAACTAGGCTCACTCTGTACCAGATTGCCACTTAAAACAGGATAAGTTTATTTATTCAAATCTGCAGAAAAGATACAATGAATCAAAATACTCATAAATATATGCACGTTTTATGCCATCAATAATGAATGCAACTCTCTAACACATGCATAAGAGTTTTCCTTTCCTCTTCTCACGCTATGAATTATCCATTTATGATAACTCCATTCCCTTTTAGAAGCCTGTGTTTCAACTGAATTCAAATAAATTCTCTATCTTATACATTACAATTTTGTTTGTATCTAAACATTCTATCGTGACAAATAAGATAATAAATTCAGTTTATGTCTTATGAAATAATTTTGTCTCATAATTTTGTTCTTCTTTTGTCTAACTCTCTTTTATCTATTCTCTGTTCTATCTCCAAAGAAGTCAAATTCAATTCGAATGATCTATTGTACACAAAATCCATGTATGTTCAAAACAGGGCTTGAAATCTCAATTTGCTTTATGGCTCAAGGCCCAAGTAAACTACATGTAATTTTAGATTATGAAATTCAAAATAACCAAAGTGCATCTGCCAATAAGGCAACAAATTAATTTAATGTTTTTTCCTTTACTAAATTTTGAACTATACCAAAGAAATGTCAAATATAGTCATTTCCTTCATATCTATGAACAAATCTTCAAACTCTAAATTTCACTTGCCCTCCTGGGTTCTAACAATAACAATTTCCAGCCTTGTCCATCGTACTTTTCGATGAAACAATTTAACTCATATCCTGCCATAAGGCCGCATGCACGCTATCGTTATAGCGCTTTGTACATTCGAGCGCGCTATCTATTGGCTGCTTAATTCACGCGAGCGACCCATCGCTTGGCTGCTTTATGCATGATTGCTCGCATTCGTAATAGCAGTTATTGTTCATGCTCATTGTACTGTGCCTAGTCTTACGCACGCGCTATTGATAGTACCATCGCGGGGATTAGCCCTGTGGCATTAGGCTGTATTCATTATGGCAGGATAAGAGTTAATACACTACAATTCATCACATCCATAATATTTCTTCAAAGGATCAATATGCGAGCATATTTTATGTCTACCAAACTTTGAATTGTTCTAAATGCATAAACTGGTTTTCTTTCAATGTATTATAACTCAAAATAGATATTAATTAATAATATTTCTGGAAATGTCCAAATGTCCCTTTCAAATTATGCAACACGTATAACGCCGCCTACGGGCAAACCAAATACATGTACACGTATGTAGTACAGTCAGACTGCTGCCATGTACTGAAATGAAAATGTCCATTTCAATATTAGCTCATTCTATAATATGCTTGAGCTCTGACAGTTATGTATTTTTCATACTTCTATGACACATAAATGAAATTACTGAATGTTCAATGAAAGTGAACTAAAACTCGTTTCCTAGGCAACAATATGGCACCACACGTTATAGCATTCGTCTCCCGAAAACTGCTCTGCATATGGAAACGTATCATGCGCTTAATCTGACTAGCGTGCATAGAACAAATAAGCATTTTTGCATGAAAAAGTGGAGTTTTCTTTAAAAAAGTGCGTTTCATTCCAGCATTGGGGTGCCCGGGAGACACTTGGGTAACCTTTCAAAAAGTATAATGTAAACAAATAATATGCACTTTCTCTGTACTTTTGTCGGAAAAACAAAGTAATCCAGCATAATGTCGTCTCTTTTTGCGTTGGAGAAGAGCAAATAGCGAGTTTCAATTGCACTTCGGCCGCTCTCGCAAGCCCTCACTCGTTCCATTGTGGTCAGGCGGCTTTGGGGTGAGCGGCTAATGAATATACTAATCGTTAGCTTTCTTCTGGTATTAAACTTCTTTTGATTGGTTTCATATTGTTGTCGGAATTTACCCATTCACATAATGGAACTACCTGCCCGATGAAGCCAGTGGCCCGTGACCCCTGCACTCAACACTGTGTGGGAGTTAGTTTGTGGTCAACTTTTATGAGACAAATCCAAGCAAACATTTCCATACGCTATCTTCTGTTTCTGTCAACGTAATATGGTGTCTTTAAAGCTAAAAAATCAGTACCCTTTTTGTCTGGATAGGGTTTGAATAATCGAATGCAGGGACAGGACGAGATTCCTAACATTTACATGATTTCTTCTTTAAATTTCGAATTCATATAAAAGTCACAAGACCCAAGCAACAAGGTGTAGCTAGGTGAATTAGATATTTAGGAAAAGAAACACATTTATTGACAAAGGGATTTGCTTTATTTTTTTCTATTAAAGATATAGAAGATCGAAAGTTAGAGAGAGTGAGCAGTTACAAATATCTGGGACAAACTTTGAAAATGGAAGACACCACAAAAGAAGAAGTTATGATGAGAGTAAAAGCAGGATGGATGAACCTTGGAAGATACAAAGACATGTTCACCGATACAAACATACCCATGTCACTAAGAAGAAGAATGTTCAACCAATGCATTCTAACAACTATGACATATGGATCAGAAACATGGTCATTGACAAAGGATCTAGAACAGAAGCTTGTGACTACTCAACGAGCCATGGAGAGAAAGATGTCGCATTTATCTCTGAGACAAAATCAATCACTAATTCATACGCCAGAAAACAAAGGTTAAAGACATCATGGAGAAAGTCAGAGAATCAAAGTGGAGATGGGCTGGGCATGTAGCAAGACTTAAGGACAATCTGATGGACAAATCGTTTAACAGAATGGCAACCAAGGACGGGAAAGAAGAAGGCAGAAGAGAAGATGGAGAGATGATCTAACATCATACTTGGGAACGGCCGCTTGGACTAGGACAGCTATAGACAGAAGAGAATGGAAATGTTATGAGGAGGGCTTTTTCCAACGTCTGGATGAACTATAGCCTGATAGATAGATATATTAAATATATTGACATGCTCCAAATAGCAACACATCATGAAAATATCATGGAAGAGACGCGACAAAGAAAGGAAACAAATTACAGTCAGAGCTGCCTTAGTGCCACCTCTCTATAAAGGCCAGCTTTCAATAGTCGTCGCCCAATATTGCCTCCCTCCGGAAGGAATTGTGTGTTAAGGAACCTGTCTAAAAAAGAAATTGTTTCCATTTTGTAGCCTTGATAGAAGGGATTGACTGTACCTGATAATTGCACAAGTTATGTACATCTTTTGTACTGCATTTCATTCTGTCAAACTGCTAAAGACAAAAATTGAAATTCAGTGCAGAGGGGACACCAATGTGTAATGCTTTGTACGTGTGTGCACGCACGAGTGTGGATATTTGTAGGTGTGTGTGTGGGAAGGTAGGGTGCACGACTGCAGTTTTAAGGTCAAAGATCATCTGTCGGTTCAAATCAGTTCATTGCCGTTCATTATGGAAGGCAAAAAAAAAGCAATGTACTTGTTTTTGTAGTATCCTGTATCAGTGCTATTCAAAGTACCCGTTATAGGTTTGGCAGAATGTTGGTATAAAATTGAAGGGTTGGGAAACTCAGGCGCGGATTCAGGCGGGGGCACAACATGCCTGTGCCCCCCCCCCCCGCCCCTTTGGCGATCGGAAACCAGATTCGCATATTTAATGAGCTATGACCTCTGACCTACATACTCGGAAATTGAACTTA
>CP137684.1:27113145-27146833 GCA_037976565.1 Mesocentrotus franciscanus
TTGGGGTTTAGTCCCGTTTAGTAAGTTACGTTGAATTGAACTGATCGTTAGTGGGTAGGAGGTTATGCTGTTTTCATCTTCTTGTATGTTTTGACACAGGTTCTGTCTCCTAAATGCTTACGCTCAACGGATGCCGACGGACGGGGTATCCAATCTAATATACGAACCTCCAACGATAGAGCTTCATCCCCTCTATACCAACATCTCTGTCAACATCCAGAAGTTACCATGGAATCCAAATTGGAAAAGATGCAAGGGGCAATGACATATTTAATACATGATAATATATGCTCTGGATCGGGGCCCTGTTTGATGAAATTTGTTTTCAATAAGTTACATGATACGATAATTGTTATAAGCTACTGAATCCTTTAATTTGATTGGCTGCGAGCAGATTTGTCATAGATACATGTATGTGGCAGTTGTCATTGATAAGAAGTTTTATGAAACAGGGCCATGGGCCCCGTAAAACAACAGTTGCAATCAATCGCAAAATAGCAATGACCAATCAAGATCATCGTTTCAAGGATATAATGTTAAAAAGGCTTGCCCTTTACCAATCAGAATCGTTGTTGATTGCATACATTTGCGTTACGGGATGCTGTATTTCTATAGTATTTTCTAAAAACTAGACTACTTTCCCTTTATTTCTTCATGAAAAAGAGCAAATAGACAAAAAGCATATTTGTAGGCTAAGGATTGGAATAACAGATAGATGGAGAAATATTTCATAGGCCTATATATATTTTCAGTCAAAAAACATTTTCTGTGCTGTTATTTCCACTATTTTCCGACTAGTTTTTAGACTAGTTTATTTTGACTATGGAATAGATAGATGGAACGCCTTCCAGATACATACTGCTCTTTTGTCTTTCGTCTTATTTTGCCTCTCTCGTTTTTTATAATTTTTAATTTTGTTGTTGAATATGATTAACATGCACAATATATAATTTACAGTTTACAAGCCTAGCTTTTTACTACATTCCTCATATTTCAGTGCAAATATCTTTTATTCGTCTGATTTCAATTAAAATATTATGCAATTGTATTTTTATATCTCCGTACGTTATATCGAATCTATCATTACTTACATGGCTTGAAATCATTATATGTATTTGTATACCTATTGAGAGAATAATTTGCTATTGTTATTGTTATCGGGGAGATTCTTTATGATTTATGTAATGAGGGTGAATGTGAAATTTGAAAGAAAATAAAAGAAAAATGAAACTGAAGGATGCAGTCTTTGCATTCATTGGAATATTTTATGGGTACCTAGCTAGAGAGTGAAGCCGGATGAGCACATTGTCATAATGATAATAATGATAATAATGTACGATAGCGATGATGTTGGTGGTGTGATGGTGATGATGATGCACGATAGTGATGATGATGCAGATTATAAAGATGATGTGGCGCTACTGGTGATGATCGTGATGATGGTGATGATGACGGTAGTGATGGTGAGGTGATGCGCGATAGCGATGATATTGGTGGTGTGTTGATGATGAAGATGATAAAGGTGATGCGGTTTTGCTGGTGATGATGATGGTAGTGGTGGTGGTGGTGGTGGTGATGATGATAATGAACGATAGTCATGAAGTTGGTGGTGTGATGATGGTGATGAGGATGAACGATAGTGATGATGAAAATGATGAAGATGATTTGGTTTTGCTTGTGATGATGGTGGTGGTGGTGGGGATGATAAAGATAATTTAATATTTCCTTGTGATCGTATAGAATATGGATAATTACAGTATTTGAAGGACTCCTCTAAATAAGGAGGAGCCAAATTATTCAGGGATTTATAAACCATTATATTTAGATGCAATTTACGTCTTGATTGGAGGATGATGATGGTAGTGATGATGGTGATGATGATTGATGAAGATGATACAGATGATGTGGTTTTGGTGGTGATGATTGTGATGATGATGGTGGTAGTGATGATAATGGTGGTGGTGGTGATGATAAAATTAACGATTTTGATGGTCACGATGGTGGTGGTAATGATGATGGTGATGATGATGATTAGTTTAGAATAACTACGTGCCTTTTTTACAACCACATGTCAGTCCGGATTATATGACATTCAACCTCCCCGATTCGTCGAAATTGGAATCCATTCTCTTCACAATAATTGGATCAATAATGGAACTAGGCTCACTCTGTACCAGATTGCCACTTAAAACAGGATAAGTTTATTTATTCAAATCTGCAGAAAAGATACAATGAATCAAAATACTCATAAATATATGCACGTTTTATGCCATCAATAATGAATGCAACTCTCTAACACATGCATAAGAGTTTTCCTTTCCTCTTCTCACGCTATGAATTATCCATTTATGATAACTCCATTCCCTTTTAGAAGCCTGTGTTTCAACTGAATTCAAATAAATTCTCTATCTTATACATTACAATTTTGTTTGTATCTAAACATTCTATCGTGACAAATAAGATAATAAATTCAGTTTATGTCTTATGAAATAATTTTGTCTCATAATTTTGTTCTTCTTTTGTCTAACTCTCTTTTATCTATTCTCTGTTCTATCTCCAAAGAAGTCAAATTCAATTCGAATGATCTATTGTACACAAAATCCATGTATGTTCAAAACAGGGCTTGAAATCTCAATTTGCTTTATGGCTCAAGGCCCAAGTAAACTACATGTAATTTTAGATTATGAAATTCAAAATAACCAAAGTGCATCTGCCAATAAGGCAACAAATTAATTTAATGTTTTTTCCTTTACTAAATTTTGAACTATACCAAAGAAATGTCAAATATAGTCATTTCCTTCATATCTATGAACAAATCTTCAAACTCTAAATTTCACTTGCCCTCCTGGGTTCTAACAATAACAATTTCCAGCCTTGTCCATCGTACTTTTCGATGAAACAATTTAACTCATATCCTGCCATAAGGCCGCATGCACGCTATCGTTATAGCGCTTTGTACATTCGAGCGCGCTATCTATTGGCTGCTTAATTCACGCGAGCGACCCATCGCTTGGCTGCTTTATGCATGATTGCTCGCATTCGTAATAGCAGTTATTGTTCATGCTCATTGTACTGTGCCTAGTCTTACGCACGCGCTATTGATAGTACCATCGCGGGGATTAGCCCTGTGGCATTAGGCTGTATTCATTATGGCAGGATAAGAGTTAATACACTACAATTCATCACATCCATAATATTTCTTCAAAGGATCAATATGCGAGCATATTTTATGTCTACCAAACTTTGAATTGTTCTAAATGCATAAACTGGTTTTCTTTCAATGTATTATAACTCAAAATAGATATTAATTAATAATATTTCTGGAAATGTCCAAATGTCCCTTTCAAATTATGCAACACGTATAACGCCGCCTACGGGCAAACCAAATACATGTACACGTATGTAGTACAGTCAGACTGCTGCCATGTACTGAAATGAAAATGTCCATTTCAATATTAGCTCATTCTATAATATGCTTGAGCTCTGACAGTTATGTATTTTCATACTTCTATGACACATAAATGAAATTACTGAATGTTCAATGAAAGTGAACTAAAACTCGTTTCCTAGGCAACAATATGGCACCACACGTTATAGCATTCGTCTCCCGAAAACTGCTCTGCATATGGAAACGTATCATGCGCTTAATCTGACTAGCGTGCATAGAACAAATAAGCATTTTTGCATGAAAAAGTGGAGTTTTCTTTAAAAAGTGCGTTTCATTCCAGCATTGGGGTGCCCGGGAGACACTTGGGTAACCTTTCAAAAAGTATAATGTAAACAAATAATATGCACTTTCTCTGTACTTTTGTCGGAAAAACAAAGTAATCCAGCATAATGTCGTCTCTTTTTGCGTTGGAGAAGAGCAAATAGCGAGTTTCAATTGCACTTCGGCCGCTCTCGCAAGCCCTCACTCGTTCCATTGTGGTCAGGCGGCTTTGGGGTGAGCGGCTAATGAATATACTAATCGTTAGCTTTCTTCTGGTATTAAACTTCTTTTGATTGGTTTCATATTGTTGTCGGAATTTACCCATTCACATAATGGAACTACCTGCCCGATGAAGCCAGTGGCCCGTGACCCCTGCACTCAACACTGTGTGGGAGTTAGTTTGTGGTCAACTTCTTTATGAGACAAATCCAAGCAAACATTTCCATACGCTATCTTCTGTTTCTGTCAACGTAATATGGTGTCTTTAAAGCTAAAAAATCAGTACCCTTTTTGTCTGGATAGGGTTTGAATAATCGAATGCAGGGACAGGACGAGATTCCTAACATTTACATGATTTCTTCTTTAAATTTCGAATTCATATAAAAAGTCACAAGACCCAAGCAACAAGGTGTAGCTAGGTGAATTAGATATTTAGGAAAAGAAACACATTTATTGACAAAGGGATTTGCTTTATTTTTTTCTATTAAAGATATAGAAGATCGAAAGTTAGAGAGAGTGAGCAGTTACAAATATCTGGGACAAACTTTGAAAATGGAAGACACCACAAAGAAGAAGTTATGATGAGAGTAAAAGCAGGATGGATGAACCTTGGAAGATACAAAGACATGTTCACCGATAAAAACATACCCATGTCACTAAGAAGAAGAATGTTCAACCAATGCATTCTAACAACTATGACATATGGATCAGAAACATGGTCATTGACAAAGGATCTAGAACAGAAGCTTGTGACTACTCAACGAGCCATGGAGAGAAAGATGTCGCATTTATCTCTGAGACAAAATCAATCACTAATTCATACGCCAGAAAACAAAGGTTAAAGACATCATGGAGAAAGTCAGAGAATCAAAGTGGAGATGGGCTGGGCATGTAGCAAGACTTAAGGACAATCTGATGGACAAATCGTTTAACAGAATGGCAACCAAGGACGGGAAAGAGGAAGGCAGAAGAGAAGATGGAGAGATGATCTAACATCATACTTGGGAACGGCCGCTTGGACTAGGACAGCTATAGACAGAAGAGAATGGAAATGTTATGAGGAGGGCTTTTTCCAACGTCTGGATGAACTATAGCCTGATAGATATATATAAATATATTGACATGCTCCAAATAGCAACACATCATGAAAATATCATGGAAGAGACGCGACAAATAAAGGAAACAAATTACAGTCAGAGCTGCCTTAGTGCCACCTCTCTATAAAGGCCAGCTTTCAATAGTCGTCGCCCAATATTGCCTCCTCCGGAAGGAATTGTGTGTTAAGGAACCTGTCTAAAAAGAAATTGTTTCCATTTTGTAGCCTTGATAGAAGGGATTGACTGTACCTGATAATTGCACAAGTTATGTACATCTTTTGTACTGCATTTCATTCTGTCAAACTGCTAAAGACAAAAATTGAAATTCAGTGCAGAGGGGACACCAATGTGTAATGCTTTGTACGTGTGTGCGTGCACGCACGAGTGTGGATATTTGTAGGTGTGTGTGTGTGGGAAGGTAGGGTGCACGACTGCAGTTTTAAGGTCAAATATCATCTGTTGGTTCAAATCAGTTCATTGCCGTTCATTATGGAAGGCAAAAAAAAAGCAATGTACTTGTTTTTGTAGTATCCTGTATCAGTGCTATTCAAAGTACCCGTTATAGGTTTGGCAGAATGTTGGTATAAAATTGAAGGGTTGGGACACTCAGGCGCGGATTCAGGCGGGGGCACAACATGCCTGTGCCCCCCCCCCCCGCCCCTTTGGCGATCGGAAACCAGATTCGCATATTTAATGAGCTATGACCTTTGACCTACATACTCGGAAATTGAACTTAGGCTGTCTTTTGATACCATGTACCTTCATATCAAATTTGATTAAAATCCGTCAAACATAATAAAGATATCGAACGGAAACCAGATTGGCATATTTAAGGAGCTATGACCTTTGACCTACATAATCCGAAATCGAACTTAGCCTGTATTTTGATACCATGAACCTTCATATCAAACTTCATTAAAATCCGTCAAACATTACTGAAGTTATCGATCGGAAACCAGATGTGTATTTTTCGCATATTTAATGAGCTATGACCTTTGACCTTTGACCTACATACTCCGAAATCGAACTTAGCCTGTATTTTGATACCATGTACCTTCATATCAAACTTCATTAAAATCCGTCAAACATTACTGAAGTTATTGATCGGAAACCAAATTTGTTACGAACGGACGCACGGAAGGAAGGACGGACAGCGGCGTTTCTATATCCCCTCCGACTTCGTCGGCGAGGGGATAATAACCTTAAATCCAGCTCCACACTTTCTCGTTTAAGAACTCTATTCAAACGTTATATTTTTGAAAAAGCGTCATCCTTAACTGAGTAGACGCTTTCTTCTCTTTTTCATTCTCACTTCTTCTCTTTCTTCTCTTTCCCATTCCCACATTTTCCTTTTCTTGTCTTTCTCTTTCTCACCTCTTCCCTTTCTTCTCTTTCTCATTCTGAACTCTCCCTTTTTGTTTGTATTGCTCTTGTGTGTTTGTGTTTGAATGTAGGCAGGCGCGGATCCAGGGGGGCCAGGGGGCCTTGCCCCCCAAAAAAAGAGAGAGAGAGAGAGAAGGAAAAGAAGGGAAAGGGAAAGAAAGAAGAGGAAGCAGAAAAGAAAAGGGGGAAAGAAGGAGATTAGGGGGCCGAAAGGGCCTTGCCTCTCAGGCTGTTGCCTCCCTCCCCCCAGCAAAAAAAAAAAGAGAGAAGGAAGAAAAGGGAAAGAAAAAAAGAAAAAGAGTAGATACAGGGAATGAAATAAAGAGGAAGGAGAAAAGAAAAGGGGATATCAGTTGCGATTTTCCAGCCAACAAGTTGTGGATCGAGGGGAAGGGGCGGCAAAAGCCCTTGCCTCCCCGCCCCAAAAGGGGAAGGAAAAGGAAAGAGACAGCTAAAGGGAACAAAAGATGAAGGAAAAAAAAAAGGATGAAAAGAAGGGGAGATCAGTTGCGATTAATTCTGCCAACAACGTGTGGATCGGGAGGACCGAAAAGCCCTTCCCCCAGCAAACTTAAAAGAGAGAAGGAAAGTGAAAGAAAAAAAAGGAAAAGAGTAGATAAAGGGAATGAAATAAAGAGGAAGAAGAAAAGAAAAGAAGGGGATATCAGTTGCGATTTTCCCGCCAACAAGTTGTGGATCGAGGGGGCAAAATGCCCTTGCCTCCCCCGCCAAAAAGGGGGAAGGGAAAGGGAAAGAGGAGAGCTAAAAGGGAACAAAAAAGAGGAAGGAGAAAAGAAAAGGATGAAAAGAAAAAGAGTAGATACAGGGAATGAAATAAAGAGGAAGGAGAAAAGAAAAGGGGATATCAGTTGCGATTTTCCAGCCAACAAGTTGCGGATCGAGGGGAAGGGGCGGCAAAAGCCCTTGCCTCCCCCGCCCCAAAAAGGGGGAAGGAAAAGGGAAAGAGACAGCTAAAAGGGAACAAAAAGATGAAGAAGAAAAGAAAAGGATGAAAAGAAGGGGAGATCAGTTGCGATTAATTCTGCCAACAACGTGTGGATCGGGAGGACCGAAAGGCCCTTCCCCCAGCAAACTTAAAAGAGAGAAGGAAAGTGAAAGAAAAAAAAGGAAAAGAGTAGATAAAGGGAATGAAATAAAGAGGAAGAAGAAAAGAAAAGAAGGGGGATATCAGTTGCGATTTTCCCGCCAACAAGTTGTGGATCGAGGGGGCAAAGCCCTTGCCTTCCCCAAAAAAGGGGGGAGGGAAAGGGAAAGAGGAGAGCTAAAAGGGAACAAAAAAGAGGAAGGAGAAAAGAAAAGGATGAAAAGAAGGGGAGATTGGTTGCAATTAATTCGGCCAACAACGTGTGAATCTGGGGGCGAAAGGTCCTTGCCCCCTCCGGCAAACTTAAAAGAGAGAGAGAAGGAAAGACTATTTAGGCAGAAAGAAACGCGAAATGGTCATTTATTTGCATATAAGGGTATCATTAAAATTTGTCATATTGTTTTATTACATCTTGTGAAATAGTATGCATTCAAGCTTTCGGAACTTTTTTTGTAGATTTGTATATGAAAGAAAGCTTTTGGAACTTATAATGCGCATGATGCAATTTCAGGTGCATGGTTTATTTCTAATTCGATACTAGTGATTTACAAGTTTTGCTGAAAATGACAAATCCCCAAATTTACAGTCAGGCAAAAAAATATACCTATTTAGAGGTCTACATGTCAGGGCCCGTGGAACGGCGGGCTCGAGCCCCCCATTTGAAAAAGTATATTAAAGAGAAAGAGAGAAAAAAGGAAAGAATAGTGACCTGCCAGTGTCACAAAATAATGAGGTATCAAAATATGCTCATCTGACCGTGATTTAATACCTAAAACCCTGAGCTTACGGGGGCTTTGCCCCCTGAATTCCACCTAGGGCCCTAAGGCGGGCCCTTGGATGCTAATCTGACCGTAATTTAATGCTTAAAACCCCTGCGCTTCCGGGGGCTCCGCCCCGGACCCCACGCCAATTAGTGACCTGCCAGTGTCACAAATAAGGTATCAAAATATGCTCATCTGACCGTAATTAAATGCCTAAAACCCCTGAGCTTCCGGGGGCTCTACCCCCTGGACCCCACCTACGGCACTAAGGCGGGCCCCTGGATGCTCATTTGACGGTAATGCCTAAAACCCCTAAGCTTCCGGGGGCTCCGCCCCCTGGACCCAACGCCAATTAGTGTCCTGCCAGTGGCACAAATAAGGTATAAAAATATTTTCATCTGACCGTTATTAAATGCACATATGCCCTGAGCTTCCGGGGGCTCCGCCCCTTGACCCCGCGGGAACTTTGCTCCGAGACCCCACGCAAATTTACGCTACGCTCTACCTGATCGTAAATACTTTAGCCTCCCCCCCCCACCCACTTTGAAAAACGTTCAGCAGGGCCTGCATGTAAGAGTGGTGGTGATGCAGATCTTTTTTCTTCCCCCCTAAACGATTTTGCTCATTACATTGTACGCCACTGCTTTAGTGGTCACCATTACGTACCAATATTTGGCTCGCACAATTTCAAATTTGGGCCCCTAAGAAATCCTGGATCCGCGCCTGAATGTAGGTGTGTGTATATACATGGGTGGTACCTGCAGATAGTTAATGGTCGGTCCTTTTTTCTTTCTTCTTCTTAATGTGCGTATATATTCCTAGTAAGTTTTATTTATTCGCTATTTAATTTAATATTGTGTCTACCTTGATAGAGGCCTCGTTTACTGTACAAGCACAAGTTGCTTCTTAGAGGTCCTGGCCTATCATTTATTCTGTAGGCTATTTATGATTTTTAAAGTTTTTTTACGAAGCCAAATAAACTGAATTATCACAACATCAAATTTAGCGGAATATGACCAATATTAACTTGTTCTGTATTCATGATTTTTGCCGATTCTTCCCATTTCCTTCTCAATTTTGTCAATTTTTGTTCCCATTTTGCCAGATTTTTCTGAGGGGAGATGCCCCCTTCCCCCACTAGCTGAAAAAAAATTCAATGTTCAAACTCAATTCACGCGATTTGGTGTATACTTTTATTCAACATTTTTATTATATTGGCTATATATTATTTCTCTACAGTTGCTGGCTTTATTATTCCTCTAATGAGTTGAAAAGAAAACTTGTGAAAATTCTGTGGTTCATATGAAATCCTGGACTTCAGCAATTTTTTCTCCATCCAAAATAAAATCATTAAAATCTCTTCGGTTCCTGTCTATTACTAATATCTTTGTCTTCTGTGTGTTTAAGAGGAGATTCTTTTTATAACTTGCCTGTTTTGTTCTTCTCAGCATGTCCAGCAGCTCTTCCCTGCTGGTACATATTAAAGTTGTATCATCTGCATACCTGAGATTGTGCCTTCTCTGTCCTCCGATTTTCACTCCGCCTTCAAAACCTTCAGCCACAGTTCGTATTATATCTTCCGAGTAAATATTAAGGTCTGGAGACAATATACATCCTACACCTCTTTCTATCGGGAACCACTCAGTATCACCAACACTAGTCCGAACAGCTGCTTCTTGATCTTCATAAAGCTTGGTTATTAATCTTAACAGGGCCCCGTCTTACAAAGAGTTACGATTGATCCAAATCAATCGTAAGTCCTAAATCAATGACAAGTTTGCATTCTCCTATCTCTTATGTACATGGTTGCGATTGATATCAATCGCAAATAAGTTACGATTGATATCAACTCTTTGTAATACGGGGCCCAGGTGTGCTGGGAATCCCATACTGTACATATCATCCCACAACATCTTGTGATCTACACAGTCGAAAGCCTTTGCATAATCTATGAAACACAGGTATAGAGGCATGTTATGTTCTCTACATTTTTCTATTATCATCCTGATATTTGCAATTTGATCTCTAGTACCTTTGCCAGGCACAAAGCCCGCTTGCTCCTCTGGCATTTCATCCATGTACCTCCTTTTCATCCTGCCAATGATGACCTTTAAGAGTATTTTGCTCGCATGGACAAGAAGACTGATGGTTCTATGATTAGAACATTCTTTCTGGTTGCCTTTCTTAGGTAAAGGTATGAAAATAGCTCTGCACCAGTCTTTGAGCCATTCTTCATTCTCCCATATCTTGATACATAGCCGCCATAAGAGATTAATACCTATTTCACCTGTTGCTTTCCATACTTCAATAGGTATATTATCCATTCCAGGAGATTTACCATTATCTATATGGTTCAGAGCCCAT
Source organism: Mesocentrotus franciscanus (assembly GCA_037976565.1). Taxonomy (NCBI): domain Eukaryota; kingdom Metazoa; phylum Echinodermata; class Echinoidea; order Camarodonta; family Strongylocentrotidae; genus Mesocentrotus; species Mesocentrotus franciscanus. The sequence continues at coordinate 27,123,784 of CP137684.1, forward strand.
TCAACTTCCGATCTCAGTGGAGGTGGTTCTCTGTCTTCCCCAACCGGTCTGTTGTCTCTCTGACATGCCTCACTACTGCTGTACAAATCCCTGCAGTACTCTGCCCATCTCTGTTTTATGTCCATTTCCTCTGTCAGAGTTTTTCCATTTTTGTCATTCACAACATCAGTCTTCATGTTGCAGTCTCCAGTAATCTCTTTTACAAGTTTGAAAACTTTCTTCATGTTGTGCTTCTTTGCTGCATTTCCCATTTCTTCACATTTCCCTTCTAGGAATGCTCTTTTATCTTCACATGCTTTTTGGTTGAATTCCTTATTGAGTTGTCTCCAATCAGCGTGTCTCCCTTCTGATTTTGCTTGCCTTCTTTTACCTGCAATTTCCATTGTTCTAGTTGTTAGCCATGCCTGTTTTTGCCTTTTTCGGTGGGATGTATTCATTATATCTGCTGTGCTTGCCCACAGCACTTCTGGCTTCACATCTTCTTCTGCCAGTTGTAGAAGTGGCTGGAATCTGTTACCAATCTCAGTAATGAATTGTGCTGGTATATTCATCACATCAAACCTGACTGGCTGAGCAGTTGTCTTCTTGGACTTGAGTCTCAGTTTTAATTTACGATGCAACATTTGGTGGTCACTACCACAATCGGCACTTGGTCTAGTCTTAACATCCTGTAAAGTTGACCTCCACCTTCTTTTAATCATGATATAATCTATCTGGTTCTTCACTCTATCTCCAGGACTTCGAATCCAGAGTCGCCTCTTGTGATGTTGAAACATGGTATTGCCAATTACTAAGTCGTTTGCAATGCAAAACTCCACAAGCCTGTCTCCACGCTCATTTCTTTCACCTAAACCAAATTTTCCAATATGGCAGTATCTCTACCATCCTTTCCCACTTTGGCATTACTGTCTCCAATTATCATAGTGATATCCCTCCCCGAGATACTGTCCAAGGTATCTTGTAAGACTCCATAAAAGTTGTCCATTTCTTCCTCAGTAGCATCTGTTGTTGGGGCATATACTTGAACTATTGTGATGTTCATGGGATGTGCCTTCATCCTTATTGTAATGATCCTATCGTTAACAGGGTTGTATATCCCATCACTGCCTTTGACATCTCTTTATTGATGATAAATCCAACACCACTACGTCTTCGTCCAGACTCCCTTCCAGAATAGTAAACTGTTTCACCTCCATCTGTATGACACCGTCCTTGGCCAAGCCACCAGTGCTCAGCTACTCCTACTATGTGTACATTACATCTTAACATTTCATCGAGTACCACATCAAGCTTTCCCGTTGCAAGTCCTCTAAATTTCCAAGTTGCCACACTTATAGCTCGCCGTAGAGGTAAGTTGCTCTGTTCCAGTCCAGAGGCATCAGGGACAGGGCTTCCTGGATCAGGGTTTGGCCTTGTTCCATCATTATAACTAGACGTACTTGGTGCATCATTCCTCTCTTCCACAGTAGAATTTGAAGTATCCTTCAGCCTGCAGGGTCCACCGTTGGATACTATTGTTACTTGCTCTTTTCTCTGGTGTATTCTCATGATGACAAACTCGACCAAATTGATGGTGGGTGGTCAGGTCCTTCCAAGGTGTTTTTATCGAAACACCATCTCTAGCTAGCTGGCCGTTGACTCAATGAGTTCCTCCGCCCTTTGATGGGTCTTATTTTTCTTTCCACTGGGTTGCTAGCCATCCTCCTCACCAGTTGCCTGATGGGGGGGACCGGTTTAGTCGCCGGTTGCCCGACCATGGAACAGGTAGTACTGGTTTACATGTTACCAGTAGCAGACCAATGAAGTCTGACCTGATGATAAATAATAAATAATAAAGCCAATAATTATAATGAAAATGTTGACAAAAAGTAAACACCAAATCGCGTGAATAGTTGTCCGGCGGGTAGTTGTCTGGGGGTAGTTGTCCTAGGGGGTAGTCGTCCTAGAGGGTGGTTATCCTAGGGGTGGTTATCCGGGGGTGGATGTCCAGGGGCTAGGTGTCCGGATACGATTATATACATATAGTAGCTGCGCTATTTAAATGGACATATTATAATGATAATAATAATAATGTATTTATATAGCGCATTTTCCATATACATGTTCAAAGGCGCTTCACAGTTATATTGTTAACATTTTTTCAGAATACCTACACTTATCCTTTGGGTTGAGGTTTCCTTTAACTCTACAATTTCAGGATTTTCGAGAATCTATTTTTCAAAGGATTTTTTGGTTTCGGCAAACCAAATGTACCAAAAACGCATTTTTAAATGCAGTCCATGACCTTGGCAAACTCTAAGGTCCGAATACATGTATGTTGGTGGGTGCGCGTCTTTACCCCTCTATTCCTTAGACTGTTTGCTTTTTCCTTTCCATTTCTTTCTCTTGGTTATTTGGTTCATACATTCGTATTTCCATCTACAAGCAATTATTTAATATAAAATGTGGATATATCAATTTTTGTTTAAAATGTCATTTGAAAGTTATATTATATGACGAATCATTCAGGGAATTTAAAGATAATTGATCAACAGCATTATTTTTTTAATTGAGATATACATATATATCAAGCTGACTTTGCAAGATTTTCACTATTCCTTTTGTAAAAACTGCCTCGCAATGCACGCTGAGGGCTCTAAATTCATTGTTCGTGCACGGTTTTCCGAAGTTGTGTCCGACTGGCTATGGAAAGTTAATTTTTTGAAAAGTTGCCGTTCCCAGGGGGCTACATAATTGTACCGAAATGAATTAAACACATCCCTGTTCTCGTTCACTTCTGACAGTGGCGGATCCCCGGGCCCCCTCCCCTAGAAAAAAAAAGAAGTTGGGCCCCCTCCCCTGGCGTCCAAGGGGTGGCGGTGGAAAAAAATAACCCTTCCCGTAGGGAAATTTTTTTTTCGGGTACCAAAAAAAAAAAATTGTGCTCACTACCCCTGGCACCCAAGGGGGGGTGGTGGTGTGAAAAAAATTACCCTTCCCGGAAGGAAAATTTTTTCCGGGTGCCAAAATTTTTTTTTTTGCTCACTACCCCACTGAGCGAAAAATCGACCGGCACGATTTTCAAATTTTCGCACGAAGTAGGCCCCTTTTTAGGCCCCCTCCCTTGCCGCCGGCTGGATCCGCCCCTGACTTCTGAATTACTCTGATTACTGAATTGTGGGATATCCTTGTTGATTTTAGTAAACTTTGCGTGGATAATATTCCAAATCTCAATCTATCCGTAATGTAGTCTGTTAGCGGTTAGGCTAATTCTTTTCTATCCTTGACTGACCAATAAAAGACAAACTGCAAATTATTTCAAACTCAACAATACCGCCTGCTATGGCAGTTACAGTGTGTTCACAATGGGTAGCAGACTACACGTTCTACAGAGGCTGTTAAACCACCAAAATAATATAGACCCCCCAAAAAAAAAAAAAAAAAAAAACATCTAGAGACAGACATTAGTTAACCTGTTACCTCTAAATAGGTTGAATCATCTCTCCTCCCTCATCTTATTTTTCTTATGACAAAATTAAGCTGTAAAGTCTATATAATATAAACTGTTATATACCTCACTTTAGAAATCTAGCCATCTGATTGGTCGAAATTGGAGTCGTGATTTCAAGCCATGCCCAACTCACAGGGCATAGCAATAGCCCACAGGGCCTAGTTAAAAGTTTCTACCCTCCGCCTAATTATCCTGCGATTCCCATTGGTTTACTGCGATCCCCATTGGTTTGCGTGTTAAAATTGTCTACGTGCGAGCACGGACGCCATATACAGTGCTCTTTGTCTGCGATTCCCAAATGATTGAAACTTTCACTCGAAGATTAAGCGAAGATTAACAGACAGTGTTTTAGATTTTCTGTGATGTTTTAACAAATTTTTACTCACTAAAAGTCTAAGGTAAGAATTCCTGGTAGATTTTTGTTGTAATTCGGCATATAAAAGTCATATCGACTGCTTTAATACTCGAGGACTAGCTGTTTCTATACTGGCTCGCGGGATAGTTGAATCCCTTGAGCGTATAGAAACAGTTAGTCCTCTCGTAGCAGTCGATATAACTATAATATGAAATATCATAGGTGTTATCATGCCCGCTATTATGGCTGTTCAATTAAGAATTTATGCTCAACGTCGTAAACCAGCCTGGCGGAACCCCATACGCCATGTCCATAACACACACACACAGACTCACGCTGACACACACAGAATGTATAAAGCTCATATTATGAATGCTGTGCTGAACGGGGTGTAGTTTTGGGGCAGAAATGCGAACTGCAAAAAATAATTTCCTTGGTAAATTAAGCTGTAAAGTCTATTGTAAACTCTGTGGTAATCCCATACTCTACTGTTGCGAAGCTCTGTGAACGGAGAAAAGAGACATGACATACCCAACAAGCTAGAAGTCATTAATTGGTAAGTTACGACTCATTATTTCCTTGTTGCATGGAAAGTGCCTTCATATGTTATAAACTGCGATGGTAGCTTGACTTTACTTAATTTTCAGTCTTTCTTTACTTTTGTTTTTGTTTACATTCTCTGGATTTTGGACAGATATATAAAAAACCAAAGGCCTATATATATGCATGATATGTCTTAAAGTGCAGACGTTGATACCTCATCATACAATTCATCATACAATTCATGCCGCCTTTTGACGACATTGATGCCAGTAGACCATATAGAAGCATGGACAGTGGTAATTAACACGCTAGAACACACGGGAATTTCTAATAAGAAAACAAAATTCAACCATTATAGTCAGCAGGGGTGAGGCCAGGGGCGGATCCAGCCGGCGGCAAGGGAGGGGGCCGAAAAAGGGGCCCACTTCGTGCGAAAATTTGAAAACCGTGCCGGCCGATTTTCCGCTCAGTGGGGGGTGTTGAGCACAATTTTTGTTTGTTTGCCTTCAAAAATTGAAGAAAAAAAAATTCACCACCACCTCCCCCTTGAACGCCAGGAGGGCCCATCTTCTTTTTTCCAAAAAGGGTGTTTTTACATGTTTTTTCCTAGGGGAGGGGGCCCGGGCCCCCGATCCGCCACTGGGTGAGTCACCTTGCGGAGCTGAACAAATAAGAATAATAATAAAACGTCGTTACGCTTATTGAAAGACCATTCACTTCTCTCTCTCAACGCCAAATAATCCGAACAATAGAATCAAACAAGGGGAATGACCTTCTGTGAAACAAATATATCATGAGTCATGTAATACTAATTTGCTACTGCTTGTCATAGTAGTATTATATATCAAACGATTGTCGCTAATATTCAGCAATCGTTGCTTTAATAGCTAGATTGCTTTTCCATAAAATTTGCAACGAGACATCAAGCTACACAGAACTATGATCGAAATATTATATTGTCTTGAAAACAGTCAGAAAAACATTATATCTAAGAATGTATAAGACATTATGGGATTATTTAAACAAGTTCATTTTTCCATGTTTATCATCCATTTTTTTCTAGGGGGGGCCCGGCCCCCTGGATCCGCCACTGGGTGAGTCACCTTGCGGAGCTGAACAAATAAGAATAATAATAAAACGTCGTTACGCTTATTGAAAGACCATTCACTTCTCTCTCTCAACGCCAAATAATCCGAACAATAGAATCAAACAAGGGGAATGACCTTCTGTGAAACAAATATATCATGAGTCATGTAATACTAATTTGCTACTGCTTGTCATAGTAGTATTATATATCAAACGATTGTCGCTAATATTCAGCAATCGTTGCTTTAATAGCTAGATTGCTTTTCCATAAAATTTGCAACGAGACATCAAGCTACACAGAACTATGATCGAAATATTATATTGTCTTGAAAACAGTCAGAAAAACATTATATCTAAGAATGTATAAGACATTATGGGATTATTTAAACAAGTTCATTTTTCCATGTTTATCATCCAGTACCTATAACCAAGCAAAACTCGAGGCAGATGCAAATAAGGGTAAACTGAAAGACAATAATTTATGACATATTGTCTATTGTCATGATTGTATTCTCTACTTGTTTCTTCTTTATATTTGACTTTATTTTAAAATATGTATTCTAACGTATCTTCTTTTCTCTTGATAACATTTCAGCAACGAATTGAAAGTCTTGCTTCTTCTTCTTCTTGGAGTACATTCCTCTATCAGAGTATTGTCGTATGTAGTATAGCAATCAATCCTTATTTTCTGACACTGGCAGGTCACTATTCTTTCTTTCTCTCTCTCTCTTTCTTTGTATTTCTCTTTAATATACTTTTTCACAAAAAGTGGGGGTGGGGGCTCGAGGCCCCCGAGCCCCGCCGTTTCTCGTGCCCTGACTTGCATATTTCTTGCCTGACTGTAAATTTAGGAATTTGTCATTTTCCAACAAACGCATAAAATATATAATTTACCAAAAAGTCGGGAAAAATCTCGGAAAATTATGTCATTTCAGCAACATTTGTAAATCACCGGTATCGAATTAGAAATTAGAGGGGAGAGGCAAGGGCCTTTTGCCCCCGATTCACAACTTGTTGGCGAGAAAATTGCAACTGATATCCCCCTTCTTTTCCTTTCTTCCTCTTTTTTTTCTTTCCCTTTATCTCCACTTTTCCTTTTTTGTATCCCTTTCATTCCTTCTCTCTCATTTTTTTGATGGGGTGGGGGGGGGGAGGAGGCAACAGGCTGGGAGGCAAGGCCCTTTCGGCCTCCCCTCCCCCGATCTCCTTCTTTTACCCCCTTTTCTTTTCTTCTTCCTCTTCTTTCTTTCCCTTTCCCTTCTTTTCCTTCTCTCTCTCTCTCTCTCTTTTTTATTTTTGCTGGGGGGCCCCTTGCCCCGCGCCTGTTAGGTAGGTCAGAAAGAAGTGGTACAGTAAATGGAAACACCCGGCAATGACGAAGAGAGAGAAAGAGAGAGAGAGAGTATGGTTGGAATTTTTTTTTTTCTTTAAATTTTAAGATCTTGTGCTCGATCTTGTAATTGAAAACAAGTCAGAATTTTTTTTTAGAACCAGCGGATCGATCTACTGGATGCAACCCAAAAATTTCTTAACAAATGAAACTTTTCCCAGGAAGCCAAGCATTAAAGAGACGATGAACAATTAAAAATAACAATACATCGTCGTTAATCGCGAGAATTTTCACTTCTGTCTCTCTCTGCTAATAAGCCAGTTCATAGTTGCAGTCAGCAGTTCTGAGCATGAGCAGATAAAGGTAATTGCAGACCAAATTGTGAAATACACGGAGACAAAATAATGGATACCTGCTCATGAAAGTTATGTAATCATTATTCATTTATACACAAGCAGTGCACTCCATGATATACAGGTAGAAGTATTCTTTGAATAGGGGAAACAAAGGCTATTTATGTAGCACCTCCATCGCTGTGGGAATGATATTTTAAAAAAGTACAAAGTGGGACCTCTTCATGATTTGAAGATCTGTGGATATTCTGGGTCATTTGGGACATGTGCTAACCGTGAACTGGTCTATTCCTGCGTACAGTGGAATCAATCGAGTGGAATCACCGTAAAACGATTCATCGTGAGCTCCGAAAAGAATAAATTGCTACCCCAGGTCATGGTTGAATTAAAGAGCAACAATGGCGAATAATTGGCGCTAAAATTCAGCAACAATCATTGCTAAGATTGCTTTTGGGGACATAAAGCTAGACAAAACTATGATCGACAAAATTGATATTGTCTGAAAACATTCAGAAGAAATAGAAGGATAGCCGAGGATAACGAACTTAATTTGACTTTGAAGGAATTGATTGGACACAAAAAATAAAAAATGAATGACCAAACGTAAAATAGACTAGGAAGTGTCGCGACAAAATTGAATTTAAAAAGTATTAAATTGATTGAAAAAGTGTTAAAATGGACGGGAAAACCTGAATATACATGGCCGTTAGTCGTAAGAATATTCACTTCTCTTTCCCTCTCTGCTAAATCATCTGAACACGAGTTGGGAACATTTATACCAAAAATCCTTTCATTATGATGGTTGAAGAGAATGTTGATACCGTTAGGTTGAAAACAACGTAAACATTTTTTTTTATCAGCTACTGAATATCCAAATATCATTATAGAGCAATGTGGTTTATTTGTGAGGACTCTGGACTCTCATGCAACTGGTTCGTTCCATATCAGTGTTACTGCTTACATCATTGGGCAAGGCGTTTTGCCCAGATATTCCCTCTCGACCCAGGTGTACCTGGCAAGGATGGAGTAATAACATTTGCAGGGCCCGCAGGAAGAGCAGTACTAATAATGATGTGGCTATACTCTGGCTAAAGTAGATCACATTTTCAAAGTCATGTGATCACAATTCTCATACCTTTTCGGTTTATTTTGCAAGGCAAGAATCGGGAACACTAATATTGACGGATCAACAACGCATGCAGATGAATCAACCGCTATTAATACAGGAGTATTATTAATATTATTACCGTGATCGAGTTTTTCAAGTGATATTGACCGATGCTAGGTTTTACTATAAGGCAAGTTAATACGGTTAACGAAAATATCAAATCTAGTTTCTTGTCGTAAAGAATTGATAAGGATAACAGACAAAATTTGTTCATCTTCCCAACTAAGTTCACGTTGAAGGTATTTATACCAAGTTGTATTGATAATTGAAGGATGAAAACAAAGAATAACATAAGAATTAAAGTAGTAAGCAATTAAATATCTTATATTTTGTGTTATTCAAACCAGATGGGACGTGGGATTAGACGTAAGGCATTCAATATTTCGCTAATTTCGACGAAACAATCTCTCCAGTGAGCTAGTTAGCTATATTCAATTCAATTCAATTCAATTCAAATTTTATTGTCCAATTACTGGAAATTTGTTTCGTTTGCATGTGAATACAGAATAATAGATTATAAGCAACAATAAGATACAAATGGATACAGAATAATACAATTGGTCTTAACCTGGATAACACGAAATATGCGATACAGATGTAGTACAAAATGTAGACCAAATCCAATTCATAATTCGGACTAAGTAATTAAATTAAATTAATAGTTCAGATCAAATTCGATTCACAATTCAGATAAAATTCAATTCATAATTCAGACCAAATCCAATTCATAATACAGATCAAATTCAGTTCATGATTCAGATTAAATTCGATTCATAATTCAGATTAAAATGCAGACCAAAATCCAGTCCATAGTTCAGACTAAGTAATTAAATTAAATTCGTAGTTCAGATTAAATTCAATTCACAGTTCAGATTAGAATTCAATTCTAATTCAGACCAAATCCAATTCATAATACAGATCAAATTCAGTTCATAATTCAGATTAAATTCGATTTACACTTCAGATTAAAATGCAGACCAAAATCCAATGCATAGTTAGGACTAAGTAATTAGATTGAAATCATAATTCAGATTAAATTCAATTCACAATTCAGATTAAATTAAATTCATAATTCAGACCAAATCCAATTCATAATACAGATCAAATTCAGTTCATAATATAGATTAAGTTCAATTCGTAATTCAGATCAAATAAGACAGGCCTGTACCATACGATAATAATAATACATGGAACAAGAGGGTATCCTATTTTCGAATGTAAGATATCATAAAACTGTTTATCATTTTATCAGCTTCGGAGCATTTAAATAATTAACTCTATCTAAACCAAACTAAACCAAACCCTCCTCATTCAACAGCCTGATTGAGCTAGGAACGAATGAGTTGAGAAACCTAGTTGTTCTGCACCTCAGAGATCTCAGCCTATTTCCTGACCTTAATACCACATAATTATTATTTAGGGGATGACGACTGTTATGATATATCAATCTCGCCTTTTCAAGCACTTTGTTTTTACATATATATTCGAGGTCAAGTTCTTGCACTATAATTTTTTCCGCTTGTCTAGCGATTCTTTTGAGCACAGAGAGGTCTACTTTACGACATGCAGTGAACCATACAACACAGTCAACACTAGTATGCTTTCTATGACAGACTTATAGAAGAGATACATTATTGAACGATCTACGTGATAGGAATTGAGTTTACGAAGGAAATATAACCGTTGCTGCCCTTTCTTGTACAGCTCCCTACAATTATCATCCCATTTCAACTTGTCGTTAATTACAGTGCCGAGGTATCTGTATGATTTCACTATCTCTATTTCCGCTCCGTTTATTTTCATTGGGGAGCTACTTGGATCTACGGGTCTTACTTTTCGAAAGTCAATTATCATTTCTTTTGTTTTCATAGTGTTGAAGTCCAGAAAATTTTCCTTGCACCACTCAGTTAACCAGTTTAGATAATCTTCGTATTCAGTCTCATTTCCTCTGATATTCCCCACAATAACAGTGTCGTCCGCGTATTTCAGGACTGAGACATTTTCTGAAGAAGAGCGGCAATCGTTGACAGGATGGCCGAGAGCACGCACCGTACCCTTGAGGGGACCCATATAGTCAGGTGGCTTAGTGAAATTATCGTTACTTGCCGGGTAAAAGCACCATTTTTGGTACAGGGCTCCCTTAGCACCTACTAAACGATATTTACCCCAAAAAAAATCATTTTAAGGGTGTTAGGGCGGGGGCGTCTTTTGGAGCCCCCAAATAATTTTATAACATTGATGTGTTGTTGTACAAATGTCATTTTTGGTACAGGGCTTCCTTAGGACTTACTAAAAGATATTAGGGTAGGAGCCCCCGACAAAAATATCATATAAGGGCGTGGGGCGGGGCGTGGCCTCGTAGCCCCCAAATAATTTAGAAGGTAATATAACATTTATATGTTGTACAAATGCCATTTTTGGTACAGAGCTTCCTTAGGACCTACTGAACGATAATCGATAAATTTGACGCTAAGCCACCTGACTAACTAATACGCTATGTCTCACGAGCAACACCTCCGGGTTTGCACTTACTTCCCCCCATGACGTCATCAAATCAATCCTCAATATTCTCGCAAAACTTGCGATCAAACATGGTATAGAATACGATTTTCACAGTAGTCGTACCCCTACACGCAACCTTCTGTTGTGTTTTTCATGCACTAAGCTTTTTCTTCGGTATTCCCCTTTAAGTAGAAAATTTGAAATATCTTTATATCCTGCGCTCTTTTTATGATCCATATTCGACACAATATCAATAACTTCTGTTTCATGGATAGGAGGAAAAAATACAGATTGAGAATTACGATTCTTTAAAAACGTATAGAAAGGTTTTTTGTTCGTGGAAATGTTGTCTGCGAGATTCGGACCAATATTCGCAAAATATGAATTAAACACTTGTCCTACACAGCTTGACGTAGCTAAACGTGATGCCCAAATCATATAATCGTATAGAGGGGCATAGAGAAAGAGAGAGAGAGAGGGGGGAGAAGAGGGTGGGGGCGAGATTTCGTTAATCTTAAGCATATCTTGTGTAGTACAATGCTGTAAGTACTATATAAATCGATACTATGACAATTTGTTATCTCGAGGTCATGTTGTAGCTAATTGAGGATGAATTATGATTACTGGAATGATGTAATTTACAGGTAATTTTCTTTCTCACAGTGCTATAAAAGGGCATATAACATAATCGTGTATACTTATACCGTATAGTGCTATATTGAAGTGTGTAGGGAGCCTACAATGTGTGTTACACATATGAGATAGTATCACTGCTATATATAGTTACTGTTGATTACGCACAGATATTGCGTGCATTGGTTTACATATTAAACAAGTCATCCCCTCGCAGGGTACAAATGGCCTATATACGCCAGAACAAGTTACCTCCATTAGATTATTTTATTATATTACTAGGCAAGGAAGTTTTAAACCACATTTTCACATATATAATTAGTTGTTTTTGCATATTTAATGAGCTATGACCTTTCACCTTTGACCTACATACTCCGAAATCGAATTTAGGCTGTGTTTTGATACCATGTACCTTAATATCAAATTTCATTAAAATCCGTCAAATATTACTTAAGTTATCGAACGGAAACCAGATTCCCCTATTTGATGAGTTATGACCTTTGACCTACATACTCGGAAATCGAACTTAGGCTGTGTTTTGATACCATGTACCTTCATATCAAATTTCATTAAAATCCATTAAGGTCCATCATTTGGGACTCGTTCAGAGCATGGAGGTAGGTAAGGGTCGATGTTCAGAGCATAATGATCGAGCTAAGTATGCCCAAGACGAAAATCCAATTGAATCCCCATTGAATGTCCCCATTGAATCCCAATTGAATACCAATTGGCAATTTGGAGTACATGGAAAGTGAAACAATGGGTACCTATTGAAACCAATTGGCAATTGGTCCCCATTGAAACCGAAAGGCAATTGGTCCCCATTAAAATGTCCCAATTGAATACCAATTGGCAATTTGGAGTACATGGAAAGTGAAACAATGGGTACCTATTGAATCCGAAAGGCAATTGGTCCCCATTGAAACCGAAACGCAACTGGTCCCCATTAAAACCAACTGGCAATTGGTAAATCGAGAACTATCGATAAATCGATACTTCGTAATCAATTTTGGTAACTGTCCATCAATAGGTATATTCTAATCTCAAATGCATTTACTCCATCACAAAGATCAATTGAAGTGAATTTAAGATTGGCATTTGACAAATTTCAGGCTCATACAAACATATATAATAAACATACATGTTTTTTCTTGGTTAGTAATCATATAATCAATATATCTATTGCTAAAACGTGCATGTAATTGTAACATGATCAGACAAAATAATCTATTGGTCAATAATTGCCAAAGGACAATACAAATCACAAAATTGATGTGCATTGTCATAATTTGCTTAACAAATCATGATAAATGTATTTTTCTGTGACACGTGTAGAGGATACTAATGAATATTCATGAGATACAAAGATCTGTTGGTTTCTATTGGTTTTCTATTGGACCGTTTCTCATGGTCCTATTGGTTTCTATTGGTCCTATTGGTTTCTATTGGTCCCATTGGGTTCTATTGGTCTTATTGATCATATCGGTCCTATTGGTTTCTATTGATCTAATTGGTTTCTATTGGTCCTATTAGTTTCTATTGGTCCAATTGGTTTCTATCGAGCATTGGTCCTATTGGTTTCTATGGGTCCTATTGGTTGAAACCAATTGAACACCAATTGAATTTTCAATTGGTTTCAATTGGACCAATTGGCCCTATTAGACTTTAATGGGATTTCAATTGGTTTCAATTGGACTAATTGGCCCCATTAGACTTTAAAAAAGGATTTCAATTTGTTTCAATTGGCCCCATTAGACTTTAATGGGATTTCAGTTGGTTTCAATTGGTCCAATTGGCCCCATTCGACTTTTAAAAAAGATTTCAATTGGTTTCAATTGGCCCCATTATACTTTAATGGGATTTCAATTGGACCAATTGGCCCCATTAGACTTTAAAAAGGATTTCAATTGGTTTCAATTGGACCAATTGAAGTCCAAAATAGGGCCAATTGGACCAATTGAAACCAACTGAAGTCCTATTAAAGTCCCATTGAGACCAATTAAAACCAATTGGAACCAATTGAAACCAATTGAAAATTCAATTGGTGTTCAATTGGTTTCAATTGGATTTTCGTCTTGGGTGGTCATTTCGTGGAAGAACTATAAGAGTACAACGTATAGAGTATAAGGGAATACGTTGTGTGTGTGTGTGCGTGTGTGTGTGTGTGTATAACACATTGTAGTGCTGTGTGTACAGACATACAGACAGACCCACACACATGCGCGCATGCGAACACACACACGAACTTACGCATCCACACACTCACGCATACACACACGCACACACACAGGGTCACAAGGTAGCTATTTAGTGCTTGACTCGTAGTTGAAAGTCAGTTATTGAGCCAATATTGAAACAGACTGCATACTAAGGTCATGAGGCATTTTGTTGCCATTTCTTTACATTCAGTGCAAAGTAATGCATACTAGGCAATTCATGACACAACTTAGTACTAAGATAATGCTAAGACATTGAAGTTAACGATGCAAATTTACAGTGTACCAAGTCATTTGTGTGTAAAGAATGTATGGATTTTTGTAATCTGATATCACTATGATTGAGGGATTTAGTTTGTTTTTTCTTGAAATATCAAGTTTGGTCTAATATCCCTTGTCATGGCTTATTTTTCGCTCTGTTCGCTCTGTATCATTAAATAGTATGTTTATTCCTCTTAAAAATGATACCATATTATTTTGTTATATGACATTGCAGCCATGGATTGAGCAGTGCATCAGAATGAGGGGCAAGTTTCGAATTGCACTGGTAAGCACGTATGCAGAGCATTGTCTTCTTTTGTTGACATAATACAGTGTCATATTTGTAAATCGGTCTGTGAACGATTGTTCCCAACTGGCCATCCATGAAAGTGCCAAATTCTAAAGAATCTGAAAAACAAGTGAGCATCAATAGGGACTTTTAGATCTAAAAGTCCCTAATGATGGATTAATGGAGGGGCATACAGATATATAGAGAGAGAGAGAAAGCGAGAGAGGTGGTCCCAGTTGGATCGGTTGAATTATGAAGGATTCGCAGTCATAAATTACGGCGTGTGGGGGCGCGTGACACCGCGGACCAAAATAAACACATTTTTCGGGGCAATGTGGCAAGGAAAATCGGCTACAACATAAAACCAGGCAGAAGATGGCAGCCAAATCTGGTATCAACTTAAAGCTTAGACATCAGAGAAAATGGTGGTAATAATGGAAATCCCTGGAAATCTAAACATTTCCTCTGGATTTATATAAAAACATGGATAATTAGTCCATTTTCAGTGATTTACCCTATAATATATTATGAAGATTGTGTTTCTATCCATTTTAACCCATTCATGCAGTGATATGAGCTATCAGAGCAATTTCATATCAATAGCATAAAAACTCCATGTTAAATTGAAAGATTTATAAAAAATAAGTCACCTTTGCACTAAAACTGTGGATGTGTAAGATCTTGCTGTTTAAAGGAGTAAATTTAAATATCCTTATTGTGCATACCGGAATTAAATATTTACTGAGGTATTCTTCAATGTTTTATCTTTCAACTGGGCAAGAAAAAAAGAAGAAAAAAGAAGACTTTTGGCACACTTTGGTTCCTCCCTGGCCCACTGTGCAGCGCAATGCGACCTCCCCCTGCTTACTCACTGCCAGCCGAAGATGGCGTGATCCTTAAATCAGGGCGCCTGCCGAAACAACAAAGGAACAAGTTTTTGTCTGGAAGGTTTTTGGGCTGGGCGTACGAGTTCGTTGTTAACGCCATCTTCGGCGGCTTGAAGCAAATATAGGGAATATTATAGATATAATGACTGCTATGAGAGGGATAGTTGCTTTTATAGGCTCAAGGGGACGTTACATCCTCTTATCACCCCGAGGCGTGCCGAGGGGTGATGACAGGATGTAACGTCCCCGAGAGCGTATACAAACAAATTTGCCTCGAATATTAAAGCAGTCATTATTATCTTTTATATACCGAATTGACACAAAAATCTACCAATAATTCTTACCTTATCCTTTTCTTGAGTAAAGATTGGTTAAAACATCACAGAAAATCTGAAACACTGTCTGTTAATTTTCGCTGGAAAGATGACTGAATCTTACAATCATTTGGGAATCGCAGACCAAAAGCACTGTATGGTATCCGCGCTCGCACAAAGAAAATGTTAACACGTAAACCAATGGGGATCGCAGCATGAGGGCATTTTTTAAAAAGACTATTGACCGGTAGTCGGGTATGAGGGCACTTTTTAAAAGACTATTGACTGGAGGCGAGTATGAGGGCACTTTTTAAAAGACTAATGACTGGTAGGCGGGCATGGCTAAAATCACGACTCCAATTTCGACCAATCAGATGGCTAGATTTCTTAAGTGAGGTATATAAAGACTTATAGAGAACCGGCCAGATTCTAATCTACACATGTAGTCCGACAACCTTGACAAATCTTGACCAGTAGGACGTCAAACTCCGCCATTCTAGACTATAGATATACTACTTTGCTTAGCTTAAAGGTACTATGTCCCATTTGCAGGCCCCAAAAAAAAAAAAAAAAAAATGAAAAGGTTAAATTCCACCGTCATTTGAAAGATAATAACCATTTAGAACTTCCCTCAAAACGAAAGGGCTTGAAAATTTCTTTTTGTGGGAAAATAACGACCGTTAGTTTCGAATCGACTTTAGGGATTGCAATCATTTAAGTTAATAGTCTGATTTTCAGACCCTTGTACCGAATGGTCGTACGTTTTGTACTGCGCAAAGATTCAATCAGTTTAATTTTGGCCATTACAAGAAGTGGGTTATTGATGTAGACAAATGCTCATGTACCCTTTACAGCTCATTTTATGTATGTTATTACAAAAGAAAAGAAGTCGGTCAGTTACTCAATAGTGTCGGACAGTGAAGTCTAGAAAGTAAACGGGTTTCCTTGCATAATTTGAATACTAGGACACTGCTAACGTTTAAATTTCACAGATAGGACATACGTGACATATTCATAAATCCTGCAAAGTTCTACATAATTTGATGTTGGCTGCAAATGGGACATAGTACCTTTAAAACTAGAGTACATGATGAAGACCTCTTAGTAATTAATATGATTACACTTCTAGTACTTATTAGTAAATCTAGAGACGAGTATAGCTAGCGTTGGTTCCAAAGAATCGACTTCCCTCTTGACATCTTGTGACTAGTCTCCACAACTTGGAAATACACAACCCGGCCTAGACATTTAGCAATAGCTCGCTAGGATAAATTACGAAAAAAGTACATTACCTTCGCTTAATTGGAGTCAAACGAGGCACGGCAAGTGGGCATGGAGGATTGAGAGGTGGAACTGGAGACTCGATGGGTGGAAGGCTATTCCCAGGGATCGCCTCCGCGCCGCACCCGGCGCTGGCGACGGTATTGCATGATGGTCAATTGCAAGACTTGCAAATGGAGTGAAGCTCAAGCAGATGCAATGCGAACTTTTCATTTAAAACTTTCCCTTGATGGAACAATCAATCTATATATAGCTAGTCCAAAATTATTCCTCGATTTGTTCCATCCACATATCATACGCGCTGTGGAGACGTATTCTCGTACGATTGTAGCTTCTCTCGTCCGCCATTTCGTTCGAAAAACGCACAAAAGAAGCATCGATCAAGGCTCGATCGTGCACGATGATGGAGTATAAAACGATGTCCTAAATATGCCCGGATGGTCGGCCGGCCGGACTGGCGCTATAGCGCTGGCGATGCCATGCCCGGCGCGGCCTGGCCGCACGGGCGCGGGCCTAGCGCTGGATGTTAATTATTACGAGCTGGATCTAACGTATCAGCTGCCAAGCTTCGCTCTCGCACTGCACTCACGATCGGTTTACGAAATCGTCCGAAAATATACGGCAATCTCCGAACTCACCTTCGTGTGGACCCCGAAGAAATACACGGACACTGCAGCGTGACCCTCTAATTTAAGCGGACGGTAATAGCTCCCCCTCCCCCTTCATGCATGCAAATGGCGTGGGTGGTGAGTGACTTTGAAAAAGAATGTGAACTTTAAAGGAAAATTTTGGAAAATTTTCTGCGATGAGGGACCACTTTCTTGTATCACATGAAAGGAGATTCCTTCGCGGTCATTATAAACCTAATTATTAAGCAGATATCGTGTTTATTCATGCGTGACGAGGAATTATTCAAAAGGACAGGTAAAATATATGTTTTTGATGACCATCAATTAGTTTTGAAAATTGGCACACAACTCTCAAATGATCTGGGACATGTTATTGCCAAGTTTCATATGGGGCTAGCTATAATAGTTTTAAAGTTATGATGAGTTTAACATTTTTGCGCATTTTTCAAGGAACGCCATCGTCGGCGCCATTTTTGAAGTATTCGCTTTGCATTAACCTATTCAAATTCCTTTTTTTTTCGAAAGCGCATATTTTGACTTAATCACTCATGAAAAAGGATATGGATCGGCTAAATAATTATTGAGTTACAAAAATTCAAAAATATTCATTTTCAAAAATTGAGAGGGCGCTTTTTCAAAATATAAGCAATATTGAACTTTATTTTTTTTGTCAGATTATTTGCCATGTTAAGATATATGAGTGATATAAATTTATTATTATTACTGTTATTTAATCTGAATAAATGATCTTGTAGAGAATTGTCTCAGCTACATCATATCGAAGTTTGGAAGAAAATCGATCAATATTTACAGAGATACAATCCATTTTCCACAAATATGCTGACGTCATAATATGCAAATTCGTATTTTGAGTTCCAAGGCCATTATGATGACGTCACGATATATTTAACGGCCAAATGAGACATGAAATCATATCTCCGACTCATACTCTATCCAAATATTTAAAAAAATTGTGGGGTCAATGGACTTCCTATAAAGAGCTATAATGGATTTTGTATAGGCATGTTTTTGCCCATATATGCTATGTATTACAAGAGCTCGCACGTACGGACATTTATCTTTAACGGACGCTCATTCCGTTATTAATGGCCATGAAGGGATAAACATGGTGTCAAATTGTTCGGAAAAAATGGGAAATATCATCATAGAAAAAAAATGGCGATTCTATGTTGCGTACGGCCATGACGAACGAAAACGCGCGTGCATTCGCGTGTGCGCGTTTTTTTGCGAAATGCCTGAAATGGCCTGAAACGTATTCTAATTTGAATAAAAAGTGATTTTGAGCATTTTGAAAATTTGCGCGCGCACTGACGCGCGGACGTACGCGTACGCGCGCGTTTATTGACCTAAAAATGACCGGATGGATATTGAACTTGATATTGATAAATATGAATGAGAAATGAATTTCCGTTGTGAAGATATGATCATGAATTGATTTTCACAAAATGGCGCGTGGATGACGTCACGATAATTTAATGAACTTGAAAATGTTCCTGTAACGTCTTATGACAATGACCTATGACTGTTCAAAATTGAAAGAATTTGACCAAACAGATTTTGAGTAATCGCTTGCACAAAAAAGTGGAGAAATAAATAAAAATAAATAAATAAATAATAAAGAAAGAAAATTCTGACGAAATCAATAGGAGGTCTGTCGATGGCAGACCACCTAATTAATAATAAAGAAGATAGAAGAAACTTGACGAAATTAAGAGGTGATCCGTTGGATCGCTACGCGACGGATCACCTAATAATGATGATAATAATGATAATGGTAATAATAATATAAATGAAATATAATTATAATAGTAAATATTAAAGTTGAAATGATAATTAAAATGATGATAGTAATATAAATAATGAAAATAATAATACTAGACTTGAATTCGTCACTTAGACCAATGAGGTGATACGTATCCTAATTTACATAATGAAGAATGCATTTTCACGATTTCATCATATTTTATGCAATGCTCCTCCAGTCATGTGCTATCCATATGTCAAGTTTTATCTTCGGAGCATTAATCATCATGAATAATATGGAATAAAGATTAGGCCAATATGACCTTTGACCCTCATTTACATGAAGTAGGGAGCGTTTTCTTTCATATCTACACAATGAAATATTTAACCCTTGACCCTCATTAACATATTCAAAACAATATTTTCGTGATTTGACGTTTTTTATAAATGAAATGAACCTCTTATTCTGGTCTACACGTCTGCAAAATTTCCAGTACGTACCATGTAAGGTAATTGAGATACCATACACAATATATTTGACCTTTGACCTTAATAACATAATGAGGTAAGCATTTTGGCAGTTTCGTTTTATTTTGTGAAATGTTTGTTTTGTCAATATCTATATATAAAGTCAGTAGCATCAGACCTTATGGAATTAAAGACCAAAAACATATGTTACTGTTTATCCACTATTTTAAACAGATTTGGACTTCAATTTAAAAAAAATCAACATGATCCCATCAGCTGAACAAAAGATTACGATCACACATCTTTAAGCTCATATTCTCAGCTACAACAAATTGAAATCTGGGGGAAATTCCAGCCGAAATAACCGAGATATGGTCCAAAGGACATTAGCAAACATAAACGAAACTGAGTGAAATTGAAACCTACATTCATACAACATGTGCATGTAAAAATTGAAGTTTGATTTGGGCTCGTCGTCTTTAACCAAGAATTTCGTCATGATCCCGTCATCTAAATGAGAAATAAATGTCACATCCGATTTAGAGCATAACCTCAGCTACCACATTTTAAGATTTGGGACAAAATCGATTAAAATGCTAGAGCGCCGTAATGGTAGCTTAGCTAAAGCCGGGGTAATAATCTCCAAGTTTGGAAGTGCTTAGTGATTGTAATAAGCGCTATATAAAAACTGAGTATTATTATCATTATTATTATTATTATTATTAAAAATTACCGAGATATGGTCGAAAGTACATTGTCATTGATTACGAAATCGATTAAAATCGATTAAAATTCTAATCTTTACCTTTAACGTGAAATCTGATGATGTCGGAAAATCCGATTAGCCAAAAATATGTATGAAATCATATCTACGACTCGTGCTCTATCCGTATATCAGCAACAAAATCGGGGTGTCCGTGCATTTAAAGGAGTTATGGCCAATTAAACATACTTTTACCGTATTTTGCCAGAGTGCACGCGCGCGGATTTTTTATCTTTGAAGCGCGCGTAGTCCATTATTATGAGTAAAAAATGACTGAAATTGAAATGAAATGTTGAGGAAATTATCAGGAATCCAAAAAATGTCCCCCCCCCCAAAAAAAAAATATATATATATATATATAACAAAATCGGAATTTCCCCCATCCGTGTGCGTTATGCGCGCACCGGCCGACACGCCCGGAAATGTTTTAAATTGTCTGAAACGTATAGAAAATTACTTGGTTTCGGGTTTCGACCATTTGTTAGCATTTTTTCCTCTGACGCATGCGTACGTGCGTCAATGAAGGGCTATGCGCATGCGCATTGGCTAAGATTCTGACCCGTGACCTGAACATGATTGATGCAAAATTCGAATTGAAATTGATATTGCATGATTGGCTGAGATACGACCATTAAAGAAATTTCACATAATGACGTCACGATGCCCCGGCGTCGCTGAAAAGTCACACAGTTCTAAGTTGGAATAGGATCTATTGTCAAAGCAAGTTTCATGACAATGGCTTTTATCCATTCTTTAGATATACTGCGAACAAATTCATGAAAGAATAATGAATAAATAAAAATCTTGACGAAATCAAGAGGTGATGAGTAATCACCTAATAGTATGTCCATTTATATAGCGATGCTATTATATGTATATACCCTTCTGCGCTTAATACAAAGTATCATATTATTACCCCGGCTGTAGCTGTGTTTCCATAATAAGGCGCTAAAGCATTTAAGGAATTTCTTCCTACCGGGTACCCAGTTACTTAAAGATAAAGTTGAGTTCTGGTCATGCGATTGCATTGTGAAAGAAACGGTGTGAAATCGATCAGAAAAGGTTGGTCATGTAGCATATTTTTTTTATTTTATTGAAATAAATCTTTATTAAGATACAAAATCACGGATAACATCATACATAAATATTTGTAACAAACACTTGATCACATGTTTAAATGAGATCAAATTATATATCTGCATTTACTTGAAAGCAGATTGTAGATGCATTTCCTGTAAATCATGAATTATCTTCATCCACTTAGTGGTATTCACATCTGTTGTCTTAGTTTTATTTTCCTCAACTTCTAGTCTGTATTTTAATATAGACAACAAATATTTGCTTATTATGTTCGTTGCTACATTTCTATTACATTTATTTACAACACTCGCTTCATAAATTGCAAAATAAAGCATAATTAAGTAGCATCAGTATTGGCGTACTGCAAGGTTCTGGAATCATCAAAATGATAAGAAATTTGGCCAAGTCTTGGAAAAAAAGAACTTGGAAACGTCCGCGCGTGAGCGCACGCGCGAAATTTCAAAAATGCTCCAAATCGTTTCAAATTCATTTTGGATACGTTTCAGGCCATTTTAAGCATTTCGCAAAAACGCGCACACACGAATGCGCGCGCGTTTTTGTCCGTAACGGCCGAACAAAAAATAATTCCTCCTATCTTTTTTGGGCATGATATTCCTCATTTTTTCCTGAACAATTTGATACCATGTTTATCCTTTTATGACCATTAATAACGGAATGAGCGTCCGTTAAACAAACATGTCCGTGCGCGCGAGCCCTTGTAATACATAGCATATATGGGCAAAAACACGCCTATACAAAATCCATTGTAGCTCTTTACGATGCAAGGTGACCCCAATTTTTTGTCATATTTTGATAGAGTATAAATTGTAGATATGATTTCATGTCTTAGTTGACCCTCAATTAACTCCTGACGTCATCATAATGGCCTCCGAACTCAAAATTTCAATATGCATAGTATGACGTCAGCATATTTACGGAAAATTGATTGTATCTCTGTAAATATTGATCGATTTACTTCCAAATTTTGATATGTTTTAGCTGAGACAATTCTCTACAAATGCAGTAACAACAATTTTTCATTTTGACAAAAGCATCATGGCGTATTTTGGCGATTAAATGAGGCATGTCAATTTTTCACATTTTGCGTGTATTCTCTGAGGGACATGACTTTTTTTCAAAACTGGATTCTACATTCCCGTCTTTTGCGAGCAATATCTCCGTCGTTTCAGCTTCATTTTCGCTGAGCTTTGAGTATGTTGTAGCTGAGACAATAAGCTATCACAAATGTGCCCTTTATGTTTCGATCAGATGCCGGAATCATGCTCATATTTCACTTGCAAAGTGGGATTTGAGAATTCCATTTTCCGTTCACATGTAATCGCTATGGGAAATGTTTTGGTATATCGGTAACGCAATTGTTTATTTTTATTTTTCCACCACTTTCTTGTGAGCGTGATTGCTCAAATTCGGCTCCTTCAATTTTCATCAAATTTTTGTCAGTCATCAGGCTTATCAAGGTCAAGTGCCAGCATTATTCTGAAGGTCATCAGGTCATCGTGACGTCATCTAGGCGCCATATTGTGAAATCACATTATCAATCATATCTTCATGATGCGTCATCAAAGGTCATTCATATTCATATCACATATACTTCAAGTCAAGGGTCAACAAGTCATG